>JASANA010006308.1:0-46461 GCA_030248095.1 Ptycholaimellus sp. GST1_10
CGGCAAAGCTCAACCTAGTCTTATATAATACGCGTGATGCCATTTTGGGAGGGGTATCGGCGCCACCTGGATTCTTTAGTTATTTTGGCATATGATAGGTCTACGTTTGGCTTTTGACGAGTTATTCAATATTTTTTGGGTTGCTCCATGCATGGCAAAATTTTAAATTGTGAAATAATTGAAAATGTGGCGATTTTTGCCATTTTTGGACATTTTTTGACTTTGAAACTTCATAGCTCCTTCATTTTTAAACTTTTGCTGTCGGACTTTTTTTTAAATCAAAGCTACAACAATTCTGCTTTAAATCCAATGATTAATTTTCAATGTTTTTTTGTAAAATATTTGAAAAAAAATGATTTGACTGATGTCAATTTTTCGATTTTTGACCTACCCAGGAGTCTGATGTATTTGAGATGAATCAAGTAATACTTCAAGGCACGATTGCGACAGCACTTATTCCATGAAATGCGAAAGATGTGTTAACACCTCAAGCTCTGAGCCTTTTATTCTGTGTTGTGGCTGGAAATGCCACGATGCAGTAATGGGTCTTATTGTGCCTACAATTCTTGTGCCTACAATTCTTGTGCCTAAAATTATTGTGCCTAAAATTGTGCCTATCTGAAAATTATTTTGTCTGAAAAGTAATTATACTCGAGGGATATACATTAATTATATTACTGGCCACATAACTTTAACTAAATAGGTGGCCGTGCGTAGCGCGGCCACTGACCTATATTACTAGTATATATATATGTGTGTGTGTCCCAGGCCCGTACTCCGCGGTTTTTCAACGAAATTGGCTGATTTTTTGCATGAAGGTCCGCCTAGACGGTGCCTCGGGACCATTTTTGGTGCTTGGCGTAATTTTTTGAATTTCGCCCAAAACCCAATTTTTGGATGTTTCAAAATACAAAAAATTATAAATCATTGGTTTTTCAATGAAATTAGCTGAATTTTGGCAAGTACGTCCGTCTAAGTTACATTTCGAAGCTGGCAAAAGGAATTTTTGAAATATTTATTATTTCTTGATTTATAGTCAAAAAACCAATATCTTGATGTTTCAAAAATTTGAACATGCATAAAACCATGGTTTTTCAATAAAATCAGTTGAGTTTTGGCATATACCCCTGTCGTGGTGATATCTTGAAACTGCTTTAAGGAATTTTGAAAATTTTTATTATTTCCCGATTTATGAACAAAAACCTAAAATCTTGATGTTTCAAAAATTCAAACATCCATAAATCCAGTGTTTTTCAATGAAATCAGTTGAATTTTGGCTTGTACGTCTGTCATGATGACATCTTGAAGTTGAGAAAAAGAATTTTAAGAAAATTGATTATTTATTGATTTGTGGGCAAAAATCCAAAATATTGATGTTTCAAACATTCAAACATCCATTAATCGCTGGTTTTTCAATAAAATCAGCTCAATTTTGGTAGGTACGTTTGTTGAGGCGGTACCTTGAAGCTGTTAAAAGGGATTTGTGAAGAATATTTATTATATGTCGATGTATGGCCAAAAACCTTAAATCTTGATGTTTCAAAAATTTTAACAATCATAAATTTTGAAAAAAAATTTGAACAAGCATAAATTCACTGGTTATTATGGTCAGCCGTATCATTGGATTAGAAGGCATAGCATTTGGAAAATTTAGCAACGAAGCATGAGCTTATTACTTAGTAAAAGGCCGCGCATCTTGGCAACAGCCGACAATACCTTGTTGAAAATTAAGTTTTCAAAGAACAAAATAATCAATGAATCTAATCAGCTGATCAATGAAAAAGATTTCCATTCCCATCAACATTATTAGGCCATATTCTAGTTTTGTCATTCCCGTTTGCCACCCATTACTCACTTTATCCCACTAAAAATTTAAAGACTTCAAAATCCCAAATTTTTAATAAAAATTTTGGAAACTTGCAGAAATATTTGAATTACTTCGTCCGATTTAAAATTTGAAAACTCAGAATAAAATATCTGCTGCGCAGTACCTGAATATTTGGGCTTTGATTTTGAGCTTTGGAATAATGCTTCAAACAGGGTGTAATCCTTTCCTCCACAGTCCATGCCCTTCTCCCCTCTAATATGAAAAATCATTTGTTAGAATGAGCAGAACCTCCGCGGAGTGGCTGGGGTGCTTGTAGTCCTGAAACACGGGGAGACGAATCTCCTAGAACGAGGCCTGAGCCTCCGTAGAGTGGCTGAGGTGCTTGTAGTCCTGGAACACGTGGAGACGAATCTCCTAGAACGAGGCCTGAGCCTCCGTAGAGTGGCAGGGGTGCTTGTAGTCCTGGAACACGTGGAGACGAATCTCCTAGAACGAGGCCTGAGCCTCCGTAGAGTGGCGGGGGTGCTTGTAGACCTGGAACACGTGGAGACGAATCTCCTAGAACGAGGCCTGAGCCTCCGTAGAGTGGCGGGGGTGCTTGTAGACCTGGAACACGTGGAGACGAATCTCCTAGAACGAGGCCTGAGCCTCCGTAGAGTGGCGGGGGTGCTTGTAGACCTGGAACACGTGGAGACGAATCTCCTAGAACGAGGCCTGAGCCTCCGTAGAGTGGCGGGGGTGCTTGTAGACCTGGAACACGTGGAGACGAATCTCCTAGAACGAGGCCTGAGCCTCCGTAGAGTGGCGGGGGTGCTTGTAGACCTGGAACACGTGGAGACGAATCTCCTAGAACGAGGCCTGAGCCTCCGTAGAGTGGCGGGGGTGCTTGTAGACCTGGAACACGTGGAGACGAATCTCCTAGAACGAGGCCTGAGCCTCCGTAGAGTGGCGGGGGTGCTTGTAGACCTGGAACACGTGGAGACGAATCTCCTAGAACGAGGCCTGAGCCTCCGTAGAGTGGCGGGGGTGCTTGTAGACCTGGAACACGTGGAGACGAATCTCCTAGAACGAGGCCTGAGCCTCCGTAGAGTGGCGGGGGTGCTTGTAGACCTGGAACACGTGGAGACGAATCTCCTAGAACGAGGCCTTCAGCAAGAATGAATGATGAAAGGAGGGCAGAGGTTAACCTAGGAGC
This sequence comes from Ptycholaimellus sp. GST1_10, assembly GCA_030248095.1. Classification (NCBI taxonomy): domain Eukaryota; kingdom Metazoa; phylum Nematoda; class Chromadorea; order Chromadorida; family Chromadoridae; genus Ptycholaimellus; species Ptycholaimellus sp. GST1_10. The sequence goes on from JASANA010006308.1 coordinate 3,024, forward strand.
AATGTATTTGGAAAAAGGCCGCACTACACCCCCTCCTGCCCCTTGCAGTGTATTAGCCACCCCCATCTTCCCTCCACCCGTCGCGCAACCCATGCAGCCATCACCCTTCCCGGTAATAGGTAATATAAATAGATCAAATAAAGAAATAAAATGAAAACCTGAGCTGCCGAAATTTGAGAATGAGGCGAGGAAGACGTATTTGAATTTGAGGCGAGGAAGACGTATTTGGCCTTGCAGAGGCTGAAGAGTGCGGCGATCTCCGTCTGCTTCCACTTTTTCGCCAGTTGCCCATAGTCCGTCTGCGAGGGCATCTCATTCTAAAAAGAAGGTTTGACGATGAGAAAAGATGATTTTGAAGCATGAGAACGATGTGTATGTAGGTGTTGGTGGTTATGATGTCCGTGAACATGTCGGGGGGCTGGAGGTAGGGCTTGCCGGGGGTTTCGATGTAGTGAATGTTGCTGTAAAACTCTCACCTCTCCACGAAAGGAGAGCACAAGAGAAAAAAGGATGGCAACCTGAAGACGCTCTTGAATCGCTTGGAATTGTTGGAGAAAAGTAGGTTGTAGGCTATGAAGATTTGGGTGGGTGGGATATCGTAGGAATTGGTGATGAGGCGGTAGCGCGTGCCGGTGCAGACGGTCTCAGAGTAGAGGTGCCCGGTGTTCCTGCAACCTCCTCAAACTAATCACTTTCATTATCGAGCGTCCGGGCTGGTGGACTCCAAGTATTGGGCCACCATGTTCCTGCAACCTCATCAACATAAACAGTTCACTCCAGTAGATCCAGTTTTCTTCCTACGCAAAGGTGAAGTGCTTCTGGTACCTGAACGCAACAATCTTTGTCCACTCAAAGCTGTCATTTTGATGACAGACAGATAGATGTTGAAGGCGGAACTTTTGGAATGGCGTGGCTTTTGGTGTTGTAGCGTTGAAGAGCGGGAGAAGGGTCGGACGTGTGCAGAGAAAAGCCCTCGCCAACGTCCAGCTCCGCTATGTCCTCAGTACCTATGTCCTCAGCTATGTCCTCAGCTCATTTTCTTTCAAAGATTATCGCAGAAATCATCCCCGGCGAAAGCGAAACGGCATAATTGAAGCCAGCTTTAAGTGAAAAGGAATGGAAAAATCGAAAAGAGAATCATGCTCAACCATTGTGCGCGCTTTGTGTCGCTAAAGATGCGCTTTGTGCGCACAAGTGAGGAGATGAGTCAGAGAGGATGCGAGAAGAAGTGGGTGCAGACTGCGAGTGGATGTGATAGTGGGAGAGCGGGAATTGCACAGAAATAAACCACCTGTTCATCAGTTCGTTGCGAAAGATTAACGCATTCCTCAAAGCCGCCTTGTTAAAACATATCACCAACTGAAATGCTACACAGAAGATTAACATTAACCAACAACCAAGAGAAATGCTACATTTCATTTTCGGGGAATACGGCTATTCAAATGTGGGAAAATCTTTTTTGCTTTTGAAAATTTTCAAATTGACAAAAAGGGTAGTTTTAACTAAGAATTTTCCTAATCACGTTCCAAAAGGCAAAAATCTAAAATATTGCATAAAAATGAAATACATAGGAACAAAGGCGAAAAATACAAAAAACGCAACCAAGGAAGGACAAATGGAAGTCAATGAGGATTGAGAAGAGAGCTGTTGGTACAATTTCACCTACACAGCCCTCATGCACCTCCACCTACTGTTCCCGCCCCTGTTTCAGTCATGGCAAACTGTTCAAAGAAGACGGAAAATTCAACTGGGGCGGAATGTCTGGAGAATGGAGTCTAGTGCTAAGGCGATGCGAACAGAGGGTTTTTTGCTCCGAGTCAAGCCTTCTTCTCCCAGCCTGCTCCCACGCTTTCCCGCGTAACCACTCAAGGCTTGTTTTTATCTTTAGGCCTCCATCACCCTAGTCTACTTCTCACCTCCACACCTTATTTCTCCATCACACACATGCTACGTCCAAATTTTCGTAAGCTGCAACGAGTTGAACTTACTCGCAATTATTGAACACATCAAAATCTGCACTCGCAACAAGCATATAATTTGGGCACGGCTACATGCAACAAAAGGCTTTTCTCCATCCCTCAACCGCATTGGAGTAAACATGTTTTGCCACAAAGCCGCAAATGTAAATCTTTTTATTGTCGGTGTGGGCTTTGGTCAGATCAGTTGTGCAGCTCTCCAGCTACTGATGGCGCAGCTACTCATCTGTTCACCCGCACGCTCAGGTCTTCTCACAGCTCTGCTAAGCTCTGCCCCTTCATCCCTTTCCTGAGAGCAAGATACAAATGCGCAATCTTGTTTTCAGCCTGTTATGACTTTCCGAGCACATCAGCCATGAGGCAATCTCTGCATTCTGCTTTTCGCAATCCGCAATGAAACCGAGACACAATTCCGCGAGTTGTAAGCACTAGAAAATAGAGACACTCCAATCACGCCTACCAATCTTTCTTGCCGAAAAAAAACCGCAAATAGGCACTTTGAAAAGAAATGAAAAAAGCATTAGGACTCCATTGGCACACTGGAGTCGGAGGGGGTCCCAATGGGGGTGACGGACTCCTGGAGGACGTCGAACTTCTTCGCCTTCACCTTGGCACTGAGCACGGCCTTCTGCTCCTCCGACAGCTTCTTCGTCGTATTCCCCGCGTACTCCAGCACGCCCCTGCAACTTCCCCATCTTTCAATTGCAGACCAAATGGCTGAGTGGGAACTTGGGCGGGCTGATGGTGAAGTTGGGGGTTTTGCCGGAGACAAGGCGTGCGAGGTTGTTGTTGATGACCACGTAGCGGAAGGAGTTGCCGGAGGCCAGATCCCCGTGCATCCCCGCCTCCAGGGCCTTGGACACCATCTCCAGGCACTCATCCTCCTGTGACACCGTTTCTGCTGACTGCTAGAAAAGAGGGTGAAGAGAGGAGAGGTGGGAACGCTTTGCTTGGGCTTCCAGCGGGTCTCCAGGACGAACATGGCGTTGAGGGAGCCGGAGCCGTCGGCGTTGTAGGGGGCCTGGGCGGAGTAGCCGTTGGCCGAGACCATGTACAGCTCCGGACCCTTCTCGTCCACACCCGCGATCAGCAGGTACGCCCCCACGTAGCCCATGTACCTGATGACAGTGAGGATGAGTGAGGAGGAGTAGAAAGGAGGAGTAGAAAGAAGTGGCTCACTTGAATAGGTACTGGCGGGCGTGTCGAAGGGCGGTGATGACGCGGCAGCGGCGGCCGGTGTTGAGCTCGATGAGGCGCAGCTGGGCGGAGAGCATCCGGCTCACCTGGTCCAGGTCCGCTGCCGTACCCGCCCCTGCGGCACTGCAATCCCCACAATCTCCTTTGAGGAGGAAGAAGAGGGAGGAGAGGAGGGTACTAGATGAAGTCGGTGAGGCGGTGGAGCTTGTTGCAGAACTTGTCGGCGATGATGTTGGCGCTGGTGGCGCGGGAGTCGGCGCCGATGATGACGCCGCCGTGGAAGGTGGAGCCCACGATGGTCGTCCCCGTGGACACCGCACGCAGCTTGGCCGTACCCAGCGTCTCACCCAGCATCAGGTTCCTGCATCCATTCATCCGCCTAGCCCAGCCACCCTTCTTTGCCACACAGGGATGGAATGGAACCGTTTGACGTTGGAGAAGTCGAAGCCTCCGGGAGCTTCGATGGGCTGCAGCTTTGGCTCTTCCATGGACAGCATCTTCACTCCGATTGCAGAAGATGAGTGGGAGTGAAGAGAAGGGAAGTGGAGTGAAGAGAAGGGAGTGAGAATGCGGCGGTGGGGTTGATGAGATTGCAGGGCATGCTACGGTAACTTTTCAGGCATTTCAGGCACTTGAGCATTCAATCGACAGATTACTGTAGCACACGGAATGTCCATCGATGCTGTTCGGATTGATAGAATATAATTTTTGACCGCGGAGCGGCCCGAAGGGCCGCTCCGCGGTCTATAGAGGTTACTAAACTTTTGTCTTTATATATATGTATATTTCTGGAAATGCTGTCCACGGGCGAATTCTCAACGGATCTTGACAAACTTTTTTTTACCTCAAAGGTAATGCAATTTTAGGAAGATCTGGAGGGGTGGAACCAGATTCCGAGCATTTGAAAGGTTGAAAAATGGGGTATGTTGTAAAAGGCTCAATTCTCAACGGATTTTGACAAACTTTTTTTCCCTGAAAGGTAATAATATTTTAGGAAGATCTGGAGGGGTGGAACTGGTCCCGGAGCATTTGAAACATTACTTTTTTGGGTAGAAAGTTTGAAAAATGGGGTATGCTGTAAAATGCTCAATTCTCAACGGATTTTGACAAATTTTTTTTCCTGAAAGGTAATAAAATTTTAGGAACATCTGGAGGGGTGAAACAAGTCAAAGAGCATTTGAAACATTACTTTTTTGAGTAGAAAGGTTGAAAATTTGGATATGCTGTAAAACGCTCAATTCTCAACAGATTTTGACAAACTTTTTTTCATGAAAGGTAATAAAATTTTAGGAACATCTGGAGTGGTGGAACAAGTCCGGGGCATTTGAAACATTACTTTTTTGAGTAGAAAGTTTGACAATTTTGGTATGATGTAAAAGGCTCAATTCTCAACGGATTTTGACAAACTTTTTTTTCCTGAAAGGTATTAAAATTTTAGGAACATCTGGAGGATTGGAACAAGTCCCAAGGCATTTGAAACATTACTTTTTTGCGTAGAAACTATTGCACCTATTGCGCTCTGCGCCATATACTTGTTTTAGAAAGGAAAATTTACGAATGGGATATTGAAACTTAAAAAAAAGACCTAGACAAGATGTATCACGATTGTGACTTATTTCGATTTAAATCAAGAAATCATTTGCAGCAAAAATTTTAACAGGTCCATTTCATTCGTTCATCTAACAAGGTATTCTCAGCTGTCGCGAAGATGCACGGCCTCTGTTCTAAGCAATATTGTCAAGCACGTGAGCAAATTTCAGCTATTTGCTTGATAACCCAGTATTTTATGATTTTTTTAAATTTTGAAACATCAAAATTCCAAGTTTTATGGGAATCTTCAAATATTTCCCAAAGCCCGAAGAATCGTATAAAGCCAATACCTAGGCGGACTTTTGTGTAAATTATCAGCCAATTTCGTTGAAAAACCAGGAAGATATGAATTTTTCTATTTTGAAACATCAAAATACTAAGGTTTGGGAAAAAACCAAAAATTTTGCGAAACCCCAATAAAGGTTCTAAGCTACCACATAGGCGGATGTTCATGCGAAAATTAAGCCAATTTCGTTGAAAAGCCAGGAAGATATGAATTTTTCTATTTTGAAACATCAAAATACTAAATTTTGGGAAAAAACCAAAAATTTTGCGAAACCCAGAAAAAGTTTCTAAGCCATCACTTAGGCGGATCTTCATGCGAAATTTCAGACAATTTCGTTGAAAAACCAGCAATTTATGATTTTTGGTATATTGAAACATCAAAATTTTAGGTTTTGGGCGAAAAACGTAAAATTACGCCAAGCACCAAAAAACGTCCCGAGCCACCAGCCAGGCGGACCTTCCTGCAAAAAATCAGCCAATTTCGTTGAAAAACCGCGGAGTATGTAAAGGCAAAACTAATGTCAAAATTATTTCCATTTAAATGTAAAAACCAGGAATGTCACGGGCCCCAGGAGGGCCCCCTGAGGAGCCCCTGAGAAGGCCCCCCAGGGGAGCCCCTGAGATGGCCCCCCTGGGGAGCCCCTGACAAGGCCCCCTGGGGACATTGTAATATGTCTGGTTGTGTTTGAGGCAGAAGGGATGGGCATGGAACCATAGGGCGCAGGTGTCACAGAGGAGCCAGTGGATGCTTGTCTCTCTGGCTTCAGGCCCATTGGCCCCAATGCAGCAGTGCGGGCTTAGGACTAGCCCTTTGCATTTTCACCCTATGCCTGTCATTGACTTTGAGATTTCTCATGGATCCTGTGAGACTGGGAAGAAAGTGGCGGAGTGGGTTGAGGCCTCTGCACACATGCCAGGCAAAAAAGCACATGTCCTTATTACTTAGAAGCCCCTCCCCCCTGGGGAGCCCCTAAGAAGGCCCCCCCCTGGCGAGCCCCTGAGACGCCCCCCCTGGGGAGCCCCTGAGAAGCCCCCCCTGGGGACATGGTAATACATCAGCTTGAGATGGTTGTAGAAGGCAGTAGGCATGCTTTGTAAAATGAAAACTATTTGTCAGCATTGAGCAATGCAATAAGCCAAAGAGATCTGGAGAATTTCTCAGGAGCCATGTATGTGAGGGATGGTGCAAGCTTCTTGAGGCAGCTGTTGTTTTGCTCCATGCAGAGGAGTTCACATCCTGGAGCATTTCTACTGCCTTCTACCACCATCTCAAGTGGATGTATTACCATGTCCCCAGGAGGGCCTTCTCAGGGGCTCCCCAGAGGGGCCTTCTCAGGGGCTCCCCAGAGGGGCCTTATCAGGGGCTCCCCAGGGGGGCCTTCTCAGGGGCTCCCCAGGGGGGCCCTCCTGGGGCCCACGACATGCCTCGTAAAAACATGCTAAAACCATGCACCTAGACGGAAAAAAGTCCACAGAGATTGTCAAGCCCAGAAATTTTTCAAGACAGCAATTTTTCGGTCATTTTTTTGGAAGGGCGATAATTTTCATTTTCATTTTCAAATAGAATTCATTTTCTTTCAAAATTATTTCTCGTGCAGTGTATTGGTAAAAAGATCTGAAATTTCAAAAAATCTGGGTTCTTCATTCGGAAACTCGAGTTTTGAATTTAAAATTAAATCATTTTCAAGATTTTCAAAAATATAAAATCATACTTTAATGTATAACTTAGCTACTATTCGTCAAGACGGTTCGAATGGTGAGTGAATCATCATAATTAGCTGAGAAACATGGAAGTTATGGGCGATCAATTGGTTGTCCTGTTTAGAAAATGTCTTAGAATGTGTGGATGGGAATTACTGATTCGGCTTTGCATGCAGCCGCCTGAGTTTCCCTGGTTTTGCAGCAGCACTCAAAGATTTCCTTCCAGCTGCCTTTGTCCCACTTTTTGGTCAGTCAATAAAAACACCAGCTTCCTACATAATCGCACGGCCAAACAGGAGGTCCGCAAGCAGCGGCCTCTGCAAGTGGAGCCTGTGGGTTCTCGTCCTCCTCTTCCGCTTCCGGCACTCCGGCGGGGAGAAGCTCCGTGACGGGAACAAGAACCTGGAGGTGCGGGACAATGGCAAGCTCAGCGTCAAGGCCAGCTCCTACCGCCACAACGCCAGCTACAAGTTCACCGTCTCCAGTCCCAACCCCTCTCACCCTTTCCAACTTCTTCTTTACACCCACCTTCTCTATCCCTTGGCTCTAGCAGGCATTATCTGCGAAAGCTTCCCCAACTTCCATCACTTCCACTCCTTCTTCTAGAACCTTCTCTGAGGGGCTTGCACTTGTGACGTCACACCCTTGACTGAACTCGCCTTGCACCCAATACCTACCTACCTCTCCTTCAACTTCTTCCGCCTTGGCTTGCGTTGCGCAACCCTGGCTTCTATCTAGCCCCAAGCTATCCACTATCCCTCTCCCTTTCCTGACTCAACAGTCCTCATCAGGACTCTAAATCAGAACAAGTTCACCTGCTCAAGCATGGCCGCCCCTCAGCGAGCTGCCTACTTCCTTTGGGGCCGCGACAACTGCGACCAGGCCTGCCAGCTGGGACCGGGACGCGCCAACCGCCACTCCTACAACAAGTTCCTCTGCACCCGCTGTGGTCACACCATCTGCCGCCGCTCCGCCGACGACGCCTTCGTCCCTCCCGGCTCCACCAGCATGGACATCTGGAGGGCTCTCTTCGACGCCACCCAGGCCGCCGCCGAGGCCCATCACCGACAACCTACCATTGTCTGCCACACCTGCAATCCAGAAGAAGGCGACGACCCCTACGCTCACTCCATCAAGTCTCAGCTCATCGACCAGAACCTATGGGATCAGGAGGACCAGGAGGAGGAGGAGAAGGAGGATGAGGACTCCAGGAACAAGAAAAAGAAAAAGAAGAAAAAGGGAAAAGAGGCCGCGAAGGCCCCAGGGGAAGGAAAAGAGGCCATAAAGGCCCAGGGTAGCGCGGAGCTCAGCTCTCATACCCAACCACCCTGCCCCTACTGCGACAAGGAAGGCCACTGGGCACACCAGTGCAAGGAGGTGGTTCAGGCGAAAGACCGGCGTCGGAAGGTGAAGGAGAAGGGGCTCTGCTACAATTGCCTCAGCTCCAAGCACACCATCACCGAGTGCCCCAGCAAACGCACCTGCCACACCTGCAGCTGCAAGCACCATACCAGCCTCCACCAGGACAAGAACGTGAGCTTCATGGCGAACCAGCTGGGGGAGGAGTCGGAGGAGTCGGAGGAGGAGAACAGCCACGCCTTCACCACCGCCATCGGCCTGGCCTCCAACAAACTCACTGACGTCACCATCTTGCCCTACTTCGAGACTCTCGCCTACAATCTCAAAACTGGCACCAGCACTCCAGTCATGGTCCTGTTGGATGGATGCAGTGATGTGAGCTGGGTGGAGGAGGAGATGGCGGCAGTGCTTCAGCTATGGCAGGGACCACACTTCACGGTCAACATGGCCATGCAGACGGAGAAGAAGATGAGGTGCCAGACAAGCAAGGTTCAGCTGGAGCTCCGGCACAAGGACGGCGATCGCCTTGGCATCATTGCCCGCACCACCCGCAATGTCACCGGCAGCCTCAACGTCGGCGGCTTCGAGGTCAAGAAACCTCACCTCAAAGGCCCCTACACCAACCTCCCACCAGCCAAACTGAAGAGCCTTTGGGTGAACTTGCTACTAGGAGCAGATTACCTGGAGCAGGTGACAGGACCCGGAGTGGTGATAGCAAAGGCACTGTCAGCGGAACTGACGGCAGTCTCCACACCCTTTGGTCGCATCCTCAAGGGCCGCGTCAAGGCCAAGAACCTCAAGCTCAGCAACAGCTACCGGAGCAATGGCTTCACAGCACACTGCAGTCAGGAGGATCAGTTGGCAGCCACGGTCAGGGAGCAGACGGATCTGGACATCCTCACCTTCAAGGCCAAGGAGAGCAAGGAGGGCAGCGACTGCCGGACACAGAAGCTGCTGGAGACGCTCACTCGGGACAAGGACGGATGCTACACCATCCGCCTACCCTTCAAGGCTGACGCTGGTGCCCTCCAGAGCGACTTCAGCTCAGCCTTTGCCAGAACCAAGCAGATCCATGACAGGCTCAGCGTGGAAGGGTGCAAGGAGTACTATGGAGTCTTTGACCAGCACCTGCAGAATGGGTTCATGGAGGAGGTGAAGGAGACAGTGAAGCCCGGCCAGCTGGTGCACCACCTCAGCCACTTCGGAGTGGAGAAGGAGGAGAGCGAAATGACGAAGCTCAGACCCGTCGTGAATGCCAGCGCCAAGAGCGGCTCCGGCCCCAGCCTCAACGACCTCCTGGAGACCGGCCCGGACCTCCTCACCGACCTCCTGGCCCTCCAGCTTTGCATCTGCTGCTACTCTGGCCTCTTTCTCTCAGACGTGAAGAAGGCTTTCTATCAGATCCGTATCCATCCAGAAGACAGAGATGCCTGCCGCATCATCCTGCCCAAGAACCTAGAGTGCCCACTGGACCAGTCCAACTTCCAAGTCTTCCGCTTCACTAGCCTGATCATGGGGTCCACAAGCAGCCCCTGGGTCCTTCTTGCCTGCATCGGGCATCTCTGCAAGGAGGAGGCGAAGGCAGTGGAGGAGAAAGGAGGGACACAGCCTGGACTCACACCAGCGGAACTCCGAGCCCTACCTCAAGCCACCTACATGGACAATGTGGTGGGGACCTACAACAGCGTAGAGGAAGGGAAAAGGAAGGCGGAGGGCTACAAGGCAGTGTTCAAGGACGCGGCGATGGAGCTGCGGGAGTTTGCCAGCATCGACAAGGACATCGTCAGTGGCCTCCCCGATGCCTCCGTGCACAAGGACCCCAGCATCCGCGCCCTTGGCCTTATCTGGGACCTGGAGGAGGACAAGTTCAGCCTTGCGCCACCTAAGCTACAGCAACTCAAGGCCAAGTCCAGCTATGCGAAAAGGGAGCTCCTAGCTGCAGCCGCCCATGTCTACGATGTCTATGGCCACTACCTGCCTGTCACTCTTCAAGCAAAACTCTTCTTCTGTCAGCACGGGCTGGGGATGAAGAAATGGAGCAACAAGGTGGAGGGGAAGCTGTGCGAGGAGTACACGGACATCATGGAGCAGCTGGCCAGTCTGGGGGAGCACAAGCACGATCGACGCCTGAACCTGGACAGGAACAAGCCCGTGGAGTTCATCGTCTGCAGCGATGCCTCCGCCAAGGCCTTCGGCTTCATCATCTTCACAAAACAAGGCAACAAGGTCGACTTCCTCTATGCTAGGAGTTGGCTGATAGGAAAGCAAAGCGGCACCAGAGTGACTGTGCCTCGCACGGAACTCTGGGGAGCACTGGCCGGCACTAGGGCCTTGCAAAAGATCCGCTCCCTGCTTACCTCTCACCTTCAAGTCCTCACCATTCACCTCTTCACCGACAGCCAAATCGTCTATTGGTGGATCAAGTGGAATGAGAGACTCAAGCGTCCCTATGAGAAGCGACGGGTGGATGAGCTGCTGGAGTACGTGGACAAGGCCAACGTCCGCTTCATCGGCACCAAGGAGAACCCAGCCGACTTCACCACCCACCCGCTCAAGGCCAACAAGCTCACCGCCAACCACCTCTTCTACCACGGCCCAAACTGGTTCACACAAGCTGCTGCTAAGTGGCCAGACAAAGGAGCCAACCTGAAGGCGCTGCCGGAGCTTCTGGAGGAAGGAACGCCAAGGCAGGGAGTGTGGGAGGAAGAAGGAGTGATTTTCGCCCTGTTTACAAAAGATGCTGGAAAAGATGCCCAAAATGGTACACCAAAAGAGGCAAAAAGCCCACCAAAAGAGGCAAAAGGCCCACCAAAAGAGGCTCAAAGCCTACCAGTACCAGCCACTGGAAAATTTTGAAGAAAAAAGGCTCAAAGGCTATCAGCATATGATCGGTGCATTAGCCTGGGTCAAGAGATGGAAGAAAGGGTGGAAAAGAGGCGAGAGTCTGGGAGGACCGAGGCTGTTGGGAGAGGAGAGGAACGAGGCAGAGAAGCTCATCCTCCATGCCCTCCAGTCCAAGCTCACCCATGGCCAGAAGCAGACCTTCAATGCCAAGGAGCCCGACGAGGACGGACTCCTCTGGGCCAAGGGTCGCCTCCACCTCACCCTCAGCCCCTACCTCCTACCAGAGCACTGGGTCTCCAAGCTCATCGTCTCCGACTACCACACCAAGCTCGGACACGCAGGCCTCTCGCACACTCTCAGCGCCATCCGCGAACACTACTGGATCCCCAAGCTCAGACACCTCACTCTCTCTTTCCTCAAGGCCTGCCCTACCTGCCGTTGCCTGAAAGCCAGCCCAGCCCCACCGCCTCCTCATGGACGACTCCTGCACTCACGTCTACGCATCGAAGCCCCACCCTTCACCTCCATCATCACAGACCAGCTTGGCCCCATCAAGATCCTACACAAGGATGGGGAGAGCAAACGCTGGATCTTCATCGTGCTCTGCAATGTCACCCGCGCCATCTTCTTCGACCTCCTACTCGACTACTCAGCTACCTCCATCATCCACTCATTCAAGCGACTCTGGAGCTGGCGGGGAGTGACGAGCGGGGAAATCTACGTAGACTGGGCTACGGCCTTCGTGGGCACCACGGGGGTGCTGGAGAAGGAGATCAAGGAGGCCCTGGGGGAGGACAGCCTCACCAACTTCCACTTCCACCTGGGTGCCGTGCATGCACCATGGGTGCAAGGAGGAGCAGAGAGGATGGTCCGGATGCTGAAGGAGGCACTGCGAGTGCTGACCTGGGGATGGGTGCTGGATGACGAGGAGCTCAGGACACTCTTGCTCTGCCTCACCGCCATCATCAACAGCCGCCCACTCACCTACTCCACCTCTGGACCAGATGACCTACGGCCGCTATGCCCACTGGACTTCCTGGTGCCCGGCTACTGCCCCCAAGCCTACTTGCTCACCAAGCTTCTGCCCCCTCAAGGACAACAAGCTAAAGCTCTGCTCCAGCACTTTCATCACTCACATTCACGCCTATTCTGCACTCATTCCCAACTCCAACTTTGTCTAAACTCTTCCCTTTTGGCCCATTGCTAAGCTTTATTTGTTTCCAAACTCACTCTGCCCCAATCTTCTCCTACTTCTATCTCCTACTCCTTTCACATTTTCACTCCAATTTCTGGCCAGCCTGCCAAGCAAAGTGAAAGAGCCTGGGAGTGCCTCTTGCCCCCAGGCCCGAGTGTGTCTAATTCCGCTCGCTCTTTGCTACGGAAAAGCTAGAAAGAGGAGTTGAGGATGGGGAAGGGGGGTGGAGGGAGGAAGGGGAGAGAGGAGGGGCGCGGGTGAGGGAGGAGGAGCGCAGGCCCAGTCCCGGCTCACCTACCCCCTTTTGCCCATGCGTCCTTACGCTTTTGCATACCCTTTTTCAATGCACTCACCGATTCTTTCTCAACTATTTGAGATATGATTGATTTATTGCGTCCTATTGGAGCAAAATTTTGGCTTTCATCCGATTGATTCAATACGAGCTTTCCACTATTTTCTTGCCTAGGAAAATTCAGCTTTTGCTGCTATTCTGTGATTGCTGGCCCTTGGCTTTTGTGTAGGATGTTTCAGCTTTCTGACCTCAGCAGGCGGGGAGTATATGTGGAGGGGATTACAGATTCGGCTGCGCACCATGTCGCCTGAGATACCCTTGTTTTTGCAGCCACCCTCAATCTTCGCTTCCACCCCCTCTTTCCTCCACTTTTCCCAGTCAAATAAAAACACCAGCTTCTTACACAATCGCACGGCCAAACAGGAGGGCCGCCACCAGCGGCCTCTGCAAGATGTAACTCCGGCAGACAGAGTCAACTGCGACGACTGTCGACAACCCCTATGCCTTGCCTGCGTCCAAGGAACATTGGAGCCAATCCTGGGACCAATGGATACCATGCTACTCATGAGAGCCTGTCAACGACTACTGGAGGACAACTCAGCGATCTACTGTTGTCCCAATTGTACTCGCGACCACATCTCTTTGTGGTGTCCCATCGTGGAGCAGCTAGTAGCCCAGGGAATCTTCCACCCGGAGAACTTGGCCAAGCTCCAGTTCCATCACGTCAACGGCCAAGGAGTTCAGAGGTTCCTGGCCATAGGCTACGTCCTCTACCAGGAGGCCTGTATTCTCCTAGAGGCGTCGACTCCAACTGGTGATGACACTTCTAGGCTTTTGGTGCCCACCATCATGGTGGACAGCACCACCAATGACCACCATCAGGTGACGTCAATGCCCACTCGTCAACAGGACTACAGCAGTGAGAACCAAGTACTCCTGGCCATCGCGTTGATGGAAAACCAGTTGGATTGACTTCCCTCAAACCACCCCAGTCGGATGGCTCTGCAACATCAATATCAAAGGCTGTGTTGCCACCAGGGACAGTTGCCCGTCAATGACCCCCTCAGGGTGAGCTACAAGTCCGGGTTTCCACCAAGTGGGGAGGGAGGAAGCTCGATCCGCCCTCATTCATCATGTCCGGCTACAGCTGTACCATCTATGACACCACCAACTCTCGACCAGTTACCGAACGAGATGTTGGAGTTGATCCTGTGACATCTAGATGGACACAGCCTAGCCCGCACTCGTCTCGTGTGCTCCAAGTGGCATCATCTAGTGGATAGAGCTCCTTGGGAAACCTTACCCAAGGTCCACTTTCATTCGCTGATGGTGTCAGCTCGGTATCGGCTGGAGATCCACCTAGAGAAGTTCGTCGATGAGTCAGTCCCGGGAGAAGTAGAGGAAGATAGTGAGCCGCCATCAAAGGCATCTCACCTGGACGCCTCCTCTATCTGCCCTAACACTTCCTCCCATACCCTCCTTCACTCCACCGAACAGCCTGGAGGGACGCAGCGAATCACGAAGCAGAAGAGGTCGAGTCTGAGCAGGAGCTTCACCGGCAACATGCTCAAGCTCACCGACGCTATCTCTGACCCCAAGGAACAACGATGACTCCTCAACTACTTTCATCATATCTCCGCAGATAAGCTCATACTACAAGGTCTCAGCGCCAGGGGACTGAAGATAATGCTGCTGATGTTCGAGGGGATGTGCTTAGACAACAAGGGGATCATCTTCGATTACTGCAGCTTTGATGGAGTCCACAAGCAGATGATCTTCGACTTCTTCAAGCCACGTCGAGGCCGCTTAACTGAAGTCCAACTGTCCACATGTTGGGACATGGACAAATCCCTTTCGCCTCCCGAGTTCTGGCAGGCCATCGGCCCACTGTCCGGTTCTTTCCCAACCATCTGTCTCAAGGACCACCACGCCAACTCCCCATGGATGGATCGACTGGCCACGGGAATCTTGCTACTTCCGAGGCCGCCCTGGATGCTCGACCTCGACAGCATCAATCCCATGCCGGAAGTGGTGTATCAACGTATCCGCAACTGGCTTGAAGAAGATACGAAGATGGGTCTGACATGGACAAATGCAAGACAAAGACAAGAGAAGGCCACCGACCCCACCCCATCGGAACAGGCTATTGCCCCTTCCCCAACTGACACTCAGAGCCAAGAAGGTAGTCCCACTCCGACGGTCGAAGAGGGAGAGCAGGCGACCGGATCCCAAAGACACAACTTCATCATTAAGATTGACAATGGTCGCGACCTTCATCTCCAACAGTTCAGCTCTCAGACCTGGACTTACATCCTGCAACCCGATGGCATCAGCGTTGCCATAGGGGTCCATAAGATACTCGAGCGATGTTTTGATGGAGAAGGCCGATATTCGGAACACCGACGACGGATGGTTTTGAAGAGACCCGATGGAGCTCGACTCTCATTCTATCTGCAGTCCTAAGCCCGGCCTCGACCTCGACGTTTTCCACATCCTCGTCAATGCCTGGAGTCGACCCTACGCTATAGCTGGACTGGAACTGGAGACAAGCTTCAGCCAAGTTGAGACGGAAGGACGTTTGACCAGCTGGATCATGAAGTCTTTTGCTTTGGGTCTGCTACTCCGTCCTTCCACGATGACGCCCGCTGTCCTCGGCCCGATCATGCTGAAACTACTCGACCACAGGCTCGCCGAATGATGATTCCCCTCCTGCCCCTAGTAGTGTTGCTGTGCTTGTAGCTTAGATTCGAGGCCCCATTCCTCTCCCTGCTCTGGTTGGTGGTGTGATTACTTCTGCCCTTTCCTGGCCGCCCCGCGGGTGCGCTGTGACATTTCCCAAGCCAGTTTCGTCAACCCATGTCGATGAGGCGGGCGGAAGGGAGGCCGGGATCAGTTGCTGTATATTGTCCCCCAAGATGCCCTAACCTGTTCCGCTCTGCCTCCCTTTCTGGTGACGATGAAAGAGAATCTTGCTAAGTTCCTGCTGAATTCACCACAGATAACGTATTCCATGCTAAGTGCGAAGGAATTAAATATACATTCAAGCATCTTGAAGGCAGGCACCCAAAAACTTACTGGAACGTGTTCTGGAATATTATTTTGAAGGACAAGAATTATAGTATGATAACACGAAAATTATGTACATCCATTTTCTGACAGGTGAGGAAAAGGAAAGGTGAAATATGATAGGAATATAACTGGTACCATCAGCAAACCAAACGTTAATCTCTATTCTCCCAAAAATCAATTGCCCCGAGTTAGAAGTCAAAGAAATACGTCTACTACTAGTAAATTCTGCTCCTTCAACAGTTGCATTTTGTTGTTTTTGCGCAAAGTTTCAGTTTTTTAGGGTAGGCCAAAACAAAATTTAAAAAATTGTTTCAAAATACAAGTATTTCTTTAACTTTGAACTCGGGGGAATCGATTTTTGGGAGAAGAAATTTACTTTTAGCTCGCCAATGGGATCAGTTATTTCCTCCACTTTTAACAGGTAACAAGATTAGGCTATATAAGTTTCTGGTAGAAACTGAACATTGCTTTTCAATAATTAGATGGAAAGCCAGATCATTATACATTATACCATAGTGACGTATGCGATTCTCATGGCAAATATGTTAGTAGGGCGATGCGGAGGAGGAGTTTGCACTTTTTGAGAAATTTCTGCAAGAGGTCTGCTACTGTTTGCATATTCTTGCGAATTTTGGTAAATTCGACGCAGCCTTTTCCAACGCAGGTCAATTGTAACTACTAGCAGTAACCTCAAAAACGCATGCCTGGGTCGAAAAGAGGGGCTCCCGCTCGCCAGCCCAATGCGATGGGGTTTAGAGGGATTGAGTGCGGTCGGCGGCGGGGACCGGCTGGGCGGGCGGGGCTTCCTCCGCACGGCTGCGGTATCCGACCAGCCCAAAGTAGGCCACCAGCGCTCCCACCATCAGCACACCCACCCCCACCGACACCCACAGCACCGGCGAACTCACCCTCCATCCACCCACGTACTCCGCTGCAACACCCTCCCATGCACCCATCACTGCCGACAACGCCATCATTACATCATCATTGCTATGTTCAGTACTACTCAGCTAGTGGATGTAAGGGCAGGGAGGGTGGATGGGGTAATGAAGAGACGGGGCATGGAGGAACGAGGTATGAAGGTGGTGGCGAAGTCGGCAGAGTTGCAGTACTGATCGAAACAGACGCACATCCAGCTCCACTGCGTCTCCGCGCTTCCAGCCCGGGCCACCCCCGGCTTCACGTGCTCAACAACAACAGCACAGGCTAAGGGGGAAGTGATTGAAGAGGAGGAGAGGGGAGGAGGATAGGAGGATAGGAGCGGAGTGCCTCGAATTGGAAGTTGAAGCGGTTGTCCTGGGTGTCGGTGCAGTAGCCGCCGGGTGTGTTCATGGGGCCGTAGTCGGGGTTCCCGTTCACGTCCACCAGGACTCGGCTCTGCACGCAGCCGTACCACACCTCCGTCATGTTGTAGAAGACCTTTTGTACAATGTTGTACAGTCATGTTGTACAGTCATATTGTACTGTCATGTTGTACCTTGGCGCAGTACGCTTTGCCCCGCAGCTGCAAATCCAAGCAAAGCTAGCTACCGTGCATGGGTTAATTGGAGGTTTAAAACGTCGGTGCAGGTTTCGTCGCTGGGAATGGTAATGTCGGCGGGCTGGGGCTCTCCCCCGAGACGGAAGTACTTGAGGTAGCGCCCACCCCGGATGCCGAAGTTGCAGCTGAGGTTCTGACGCTGGAACCATTGCGGCTCCTCCGACACTTTCTCCACCCCCGACACCTCCTTCACCCCCATCACCCCACCCCCCTGCTTCCCACACCACATCACTACCTGCATAGTACAGCACTCATTTCAGCTACTCCTTCGAACAGAAGTTGATGGTAAAAGTAGGCACTCCAGTTTACCTGTACGAAGGCAAGTAAGTCTAAAGCGAGTAATGGCAGTGGCGGATATAGTGGGGATAGGGGGGGAGGTCAAATTAACAAATTTCTCTGAAAATTTTTTGACTTCATAGAACGGGTTCGTGTAAGTTACATAACATAACGTTCTATTACATAACATAACGTAGTGCACTACATAACATAACTTAGTGCACTACATAACATAACTTAGTAAAATTTGTTGCATACCTGACTCGAGATTGTCTACCACATAACAGTACTTAGTCAAAAAATTCAGTTAAGTTATGTAGAAGACATATTTGAATTTTTTTCTCAAAACGATGATTTTGCATCAAATTTTTGCAATTTCTACTCCAAATGTTGCTGTTACATCCTTAAATTGTGTCCTGGCACCAATTTTCCATTCACATGATCCACATCACATGATCATGTGTTTCACATAACAGTACTGATGCAGTACATAACATAACTTAATTGGGCATGACTAGATGACTACGCCTGAGCCTAAACAGCATGTTACATAGGTCAGTAGACTGCATAACTAAGCCCAGTCATAGGCCGGACCAACTATATGCCTTGGACTAGTCATATGCCAGAAGCTTACACTAAGCCTAAATTAAGTCAAACACGAAATATAAGCCTACAACAAAAAGGATAGCCTAAAACTTAGCCTATGTCAAAACATAATCCTACACTACCAACTGAGTCCACACCAGTTACTAAGCCTAAAACTAAGCATATGCCTATGCCTAAACATATTTAAGTTGGGAATCAAGCTACTTATCCACATCACATGATAATGTGTTTCACATAACAGTACCGATGCAGTACATAACATAACTTAATTGGGCATGACTAGATGACTACGCCTGAGCCTAAACAGCATGTTACATAGCTCATTAGACTGCATAACTAAGCCCAGTCATAGGCCGGACCAACTATATGCCTTGGACTAGTCATATGCCAGAAGCTTACACTAAGCCTAAATTAAGTCAAACACGAAATATAAGCCTACCACAAAAAGGTTAGCCTAAAACTTAGCCTATGTCAAAACATAATCTTACACTACCAACTGAGTCCACACCAGCTACTAAGCCTAAAACTAAGCATATGTCTATGCCTAAACATATTTAAGTTGGGAATTGAGCTACTTATCCACATCACATGATCATGTGTTTCACATAACAGTACTGATGCAGTACATAACATAACTTAATTGGGCATGACTAGATGACTACGCCTGAGCCTAAACAGCATGTTACATAGCTCAGTAGACTGCATAACTAAGCCCAGTCATAGGCCGGACCAAGCATATGCCTTGGACTAGTCATATGCCAAAAGCTTACACTAAGCCTAAACTAAGTCAAACATGAAATATAAGCCTACCACAAAAAGGTTATCCTAAAACTTAGCCTATGTCAAAACATAATCCTACACTACCAACTGAGTCCACACCAGTTGCTAAGCCTAAAACTAAGCATATGCCTATGCCTAAACATATTTAAGTTGGGTATCGAGCTACTTAGCCACATCACATGATCATGTGTTTCACATAACAGTACCTTATAAATGTCTTTTACATAACATATCTTTCTAAAAAAACTGCCCCTGTTCTGAGGCTCAAAATTGCTGTAAGACCATCCTAAGATCATTAGATTCAAGAAAAACTACAGTTAGAACACTCTGGGGTAGTGATTATAGCAAAAATAGAAAAATTTCTTTTACATAACATAACTCAGTGACTAAGATATGCGTTATGTTATGTAGTAGAAAATTGGCCTACTAAGTTATGTTATGTAGTGGACTCCGTTATGTTCTGTATTGGAAATGCAGTATTAAGTTATGTTATGTAACTTAAATTAACCCTCATAGAACCGAATATGAAAAATTTCACAAAAAAATGCACATTTTTTATTGAAGGCAGTTTTCTTGGACTTTACAGGGAAAATTATTTGACGCTTTGCGCAATTTTTGCATACCACATCTGGCAAGGGAATCCTGAAAAAAGTTTGGGCCCACCAAAACCCTATATCCGCCCTTGAGTAATACGGTGGAAGGTTAACGAAAAGGTGAAGCGAGGCGACGACAAACATGAAGGGTTTTGGCAGCGCCTCGGTTGGATTGGAAGGGGCGAGAGGGGCTGGGCTTACTTGAGCTAGGCTTCCTGTGGCTTTGAGGCCTCCTCTCACAAGAAGGCGCTCCCGGGCTAGGGCTCATCAAGGAGGTTGTAATTGAAGAATTAACTGTCGTCGGGAAGCAGACAGCTTTCTTTCCTCGCTTCATTTGCCCACCTAATTCCCCTCCTGTCTCTACTACCTGCCCAACCCCAATCTCGTCACCTGGCCCCAATGACGCATATTCAACTTTTTGACCTTTTATTTCCGGTGTTTTTTGCAGCGCATCACCTTTGATTGAAATGGAAAGGAAATGGATAAATGTAACGGCAGCGATAGCTGTGAAAGGCAAATGGTACGGCCAGGCAAAAGCTCATCTCACTCCCTTTCGCGTGCTTTAGTTGAGATAGCAACAATTGCACTCTTCCCTTTCAACAAAACAATCAACTGCCCAACCTCTTTCCATCAATTTACCTAGTCTATGAACCGAAAGCGTGCCATGCTTATTGCAGAATGAATCAAAATTTTACTATAGAAGGTATAACTGAAACAAAAGTAAATAATAGTGCTCAGATTGTGCCACTGACAAATGACAAATTTAGCTGATGTTGATGCTGGGTAGGGTAGGATTAATTAAATTGGTGTCGTTTTTGGCAGTGTTCTTGGAAGTGTGGAGGTTGACAGAAATGGAGGGAGAATGTGTTTATGCGAAGAGTGACTGTGGTTGCTAGGAGCAGTGGTAAAAGGGGCATAGGCAGCAACGCTCCTCCGCGCTCAACAAGGCCTGCATTGAGCTTTCGACATGCCGATTTCTGGCCTCTGGCTCAACCTTCTTGGCCTCCTCTGCTGCCTGAGCTGGGCTGGCGGTCAGCAATGCGTGCCGCCCATCACTGATACTTTGTTCATCCTCGACTCCACGCCCTCCCTCAACTCCACCCAGCACGCTGCCCTACGCACCTTCACTCAGAGTCCCCTCCCAATAGTCGGAGTTTACGCAGTAGCTCTTCTAGCTGCAGGCTATGTAGAGCGGATGACGATCGGCTTGAACCAGGCCCACGTGGGCGTCCTCCAATTCACGCCCATGGCTCGCCCCGAGTTCTATCCCAACATCTACTACGACTCTACCCGCCTCCTATCCGTTACCCTTTCTCATATATTTGAGCAATGTGAAATCAATATATATTCAATCCCTAGCTTCACAAAGGCTCTATATCGAAGCACATACTGCTCTAAATATGGATGCAGGAAATAGGAGCAGTGCCCTATGCGCCCTGCTCCAACATAGACGCCTGCTACGGGGTGACTGAGCAGAATGCTTCCGTAGTTTACGTCACAGAGCTGGGCATCTCTGTTGCCTCCGGCAATCGTGCCTCCATCCCCGATGTCATCGTCATCCTTTCTACCGGTCTCTTCAAGCTTCCGCCTCCCCTTTCCACGCTTACTTGCCTTGCCAGGTATCTATCGACCGCACAATTTGCCGCCCCCAGCGCCCTTCCCTGCGCCCCCATCGCCGCGTCACGTCTTCACCATTCAGATAGGCAAGGCAGAGGGCAGATGGATGGGGGCATCCTAGGCGACTAGGGGTTGCAGGGCGAGGAGGTTCAGTGACGGACTATGTCGTCCCTTTTACCACCACCCTCACTCGCTTGGGCGCCGCGCGCTACGACCAGTTGGACCAGCTTGTCAATCCCCTCTGCGAGCGTGTCGTGAGCGCCGTTAATGGCGGCGCCAGTTTACACCCCACCTTTCATCTCATACTCACCACCAGCCCTCTCTTGCCAGACGGGAACGGCTTCTTCATCGGATTCCCTCCCGGTGGTGCGCCCGGGGGCAGCGGCAATGGGGGTACTGGCGGAACTGGCACTGGAAGTGGGGGCAGCGGAAGTGGAGGCACTGGCTCTGGCTCTGGTTCTGGTTCACCTCATTCGCCCTAGCAGTGAACGTGAAAGGGGTTTCTGCAGGTAGTGGAAGCGGGACTGGGACTGGAAGCGGCTCTGGAACTGGAAGCGGAGGTACTGTTGTGGGGGCCAGTGCGGGAGGAGGATTCTCAGACAACGGCTGTCTGGCGCCAATCCTCCTTACCGTCCTCGTCTGCCTCCTACTCCTCGCCATCCTCGGCTTCGTGGCCTTTTGGCTTCGACGTCGCAGTATGCCTCCCCCGTATCTCTGCCGAGGCTAGATGAGAATGGGGGCAATTGGAGACTCTGAGCTGGAGGCGGAGGTGGAGGAGCTCAGTCGGTGGGCCAACCGCAACACCACCGCCCGCTCCATGCAAGCCGTGGACGTTGGCCAGATAGCAGCTAGGAGATTGAAAGGAAGAGGGAGTTGACTGTCTCAGGGTCCTGGATCAGCCTTCAGTCGGCGCTCGGGAGGCTTCCTTGCGGCTGGCGCTGGCGCTAACAATATGCGCAGTGTGGCTGTGGCTGGTCCCAGGAGCGGTAGTCTGATTGGAGGAGAGTCGCTGGACCAGGACGACGTCCTCATCACCTCCATCGGCCATGATGACCGGGACAAACTCATTGTCAAGGAGCAGGCTACCAATGTCCACCAGCTTAATGTCCCACTTCTTTTGGATGACTTTTGTAGGACTGGCTGGGAAAAGGGTTTTCTAGGCGTCAAAGAAAGGTGGCAGTGTGAGAATCGAAGAAGCTGAGGCATCGGATGGAAGGCGAAGAGGGAGCAGTGTGGACAGCGATGAAAACGCACGTCGCAGAGGGCGCAAAGGCAAGGCTTCGAGCATTGACAGCGGACATCCTAGCGATGTGAATGGTATTTCTTGCTCACTCTTTCTTGGTCCAAAAATACGGCAGGACACTCAAGGCCATGATGCACTGAGAGCTTGGGCGGCCTTTTGAGAAGTGCAGCCGTGGGAAGGGCGGAAAAGTGGGTGGGTAAGTGAGGCTGATGGGCGCATTGACACTCCATTCCCTCGACAGGGAGCCTACAGCGGCGAAAGCCTTGCTTCCACCACTCTTCAGATGCGGGATCTGCAGGCCAGCCAAGCTCACTCCTCCAGTCTTGCCTACAAACCACCTCACGCACCCGCCAGCCATAACTCTCGCCTGCACTCCAAGCAAGCTGCCAGCAACACCTCCAACCTCTCCTCGAAGCCTAGCCGTCTCAGCAACCAGCCATACGCGGTCGGAGGGGTGCCGATTGGGCTTGCGAAGAATTCCCTGCCAGCGCAATCCAAGGCCACAACCTTGGGTCGGAAAGAAAGAGCGGAAGGGAAGGCTCAAGGAGGGCGGCAAAGAGCCAGCTCTGAGGGCGGTGGCGCGGCAGTGAAGAAGAAGAAACTGAGAAAGAAGCGCTCCAAAAGTCTCGCTCGCTCCAAGGCTGAGGGGCACAGCGGAGAGCCAGGGACGCTGAAGCAGCAGCGGCAGGTGGAGCAGCCGAACCGACGCCTCATTTCAGCCAGCCATCGCCGACAGCACAACCCTGACCTCCTTCACCAGCCTCGTCCCAGCCAACGTCGTGCTTGGGAGCCCGTTGCAGTGGCACCTCTCCCTTTTCTCCTCACTGCCCCCTCCCTTCCCCTCCTCCAGCTTCCTTTAGCTGCCGTGCAATGCTGGCAATGGAACATATGATTGGAGAAGGAGTGAGGCTCGGAATTGAGGGGAGGGGAGCAGTTCGTCGGAGGGTGTGGGGGACTCCGCCTCCCAGGTCTACGCCCGTAACCAGTTGGCCTTGGACAAGGCCGCGGGGCTGAGTCGGCAGAACCCCATCGGCTTCGCCTCTGTGCCAGCCACAGATGCGGAGCTGGGCACAGAGCAGGAGGCATTCAACGACGGCACCTCCACGCCCGTCTTCTACAAGGACCTCCAGGCAATCGCCTTTTTGCTCTGTGGCTGTTTGATGACGGAGAATAGGGGAATAGGAGGAGAACAAGAAGCACAATCCATATTCTGCCAACCATATCCCCGACAATCATCCCGCCTCTCGTCTGCCCTACCTGGACCTATGTTTCCTTGTCGACAACTCTGGTTAGCAATTTCAGCAGCTTTCAAATCCAAGAATATTCCGATTATGTTTCAAAGGTTCCATCGGGAACGCCAACTTTGAGAAAGTTCGAGTCTATCTGGAGAAGATCAGCGAAGATGTGGCTATTGGGCCTAATAAATCACGCATCGCCATCATCGCCTTCAACATGGCAGCAACCACTCATTTGTTCCTGCTTCAGATCCACCTCTTTTTCATTCAAATAATCCAAATGGGATTTGAGGAGTTTTGAGAAGTACTTCAGTAACGCTACAGTGAAACGTTGCCAGTATCTGTTACGGTATTTGAAAAGGCTATGGATGAAGTTGTAGGGGCCATCAAAAGAATGCCGTACAGCGGTGGTGGAACCCTATTAGGCAAGGCCATCGAATACACCGTCAACGTACTCAACAACGAACGCGCTAGACAGAAGAAAAAGGTTGCCCCAGCTCCATTCACCTCATATAGGCAGCAAAAAGGTTATAAGACGCGGTTGAAAACCTCCTACAAAGGGCCCTTGACTTAGCTTTTACCCTCATTTTTTATTGCATATTCTGAATCTGCATACTATGTCTACAGGGACCCCCGCTAAAAAACCATCATTTTTTAACACAACAAAAACAAATTATTTTCAACAAAAACTGATGGTGTCGTCAACAGTAAACCTATAGATCTTGCTTGATTGTACAATTTAGAACTTTTTAGTGTACAGACGTCAATGTTTTGGGCTCAAAACTTCAGTATGATGAGTTACTATACAATAGGCGAAACACAGTCAAAACAGCTTCAAACATGGTTCTACTTTGATTTGGAATCACCAAATGTAGCTTTTTTCTTATAAATTCAATGCAGAATGTTGTATTTTGAAAGGGCCCTATCAATGAGAGCAGTTGCTCTATGGTCAGAGTAGTTTTATTGCAATATCGCAAAATTTAGTATTTTGGGTCTCTTAAGTTCAAAAACCAGTTAGTCGCGCCATTGAAATGGTAACTCATCATTTTAACGTTTCCAACCCAAATATTTATCAGAAGTTGGCTCAATTGTATGCGATTTGCATGGAAAAGCTATGTCTATATGTTTGTTGTTGAGGGCAACATGGGTTTTGATGAAAAAGTTGGAGGAATTGGTCCTGAAAAAAATGATGGTTTTTTAGCGGGGGTCCCTGTAGGTTACTTGGCAAGTTTTTGGGCAATAAACTACCCAAATACCATCAGTTCCGGCTGATGCTAAGTGCTCTCAAAAAAGCCTGTTTTAAGCACCCGGGGAAGCCAGATCGTCTGCAAGTGCTGTGCATCATCTCGGACGGGTACACGGAGGACAACTCCGAGGACTCCGCCCGCCTCCTGCACGAACACTGCGCGGCTAAGGTGGGCGCTGTGGGCGTACGGCCGGACAGGAACACGGACCGCCTGGAAACGCTCACCCGAGACCCGGACGCCATCTTCAACCTGGACCAGGAGGCTCAGTTCGTGAACTGGATGTTCACCCAGCAGTTCCGGTTCCCACTCTTTCACTGGATGAGGAGGACTGGAAGAAAGGTTTGGGACCTGCAGATGGGAGGAGGAATTTGAGCCCAAGGCACGTGCAACTACTGCAGCGCTGGGTCTGGACAAGCAGGACGAGACCAATCTTTGAGCTTTCAATTTTGTGACAGGACATTAGCAGTTCCTAATTCTGCGCTTTATTGTGTCTCAACTGATCCTTTTGAATGCTGATTCTTTAGACTGAAGAGTAAGAAATTTTGCTTGATCTTCGCTTTCAGAAGATAGTTTTGGGCGAACAAGTGTTTACATTATGGGTCTGCTGATCGGAAGACTACAATTCGCATTATTTATGTTTCTGAAACTGATCTGAAATTCATTGATTATGATCGAATGGTATTATTTGGATAAGATTGTAATATCGCCAAAATTAAAGAAATTCGGTGACAATAATCGCGAGAGCGGATCGGTAGTCAGGGACTTTGAAGAGGCCTTGAAAGTGGGAGGCCGCGACGGCATTGATTGGGGAAGGTGAAGAGATGCCAGAGAGGATCAATGGGTGCATGCTGGGGACTCCTTTCTCCGCCCCTTCTGACTCCACCCATGCTCTTATGGCACTCCACACACCCCGCCTCAGCCCCCGGAAGGCAACAAGTAGGCCACTTTGCAGCCAAGCCCTTAGTGCCCACTAGCCTCTATCCTCACCAGTCCCTGTCTTTCATTAGTCAAGCCTTTATTTACATATGCAAGCTTTAGGAGTCTCAACTGGACAAGGAGCTTCGTTTGGCCTTCTGTTAGAGGCATCTGGTGGAATGGTGAAGGGAATGCGTAAGGGAAGCCGGCGGAGGGGCGGGTAGTGATGAAGGGAAGAAGCGTGAAGGGGCCAGTATCTGTGAGGAGCAAGGACGTAGGTAGTCCCGGACGAGGCTTGCCCTGAGGATGAAATTTCCCAAAGCCTGCGCCCCGCCTAACCCTTCTGGACCAGAAGGAAGAACTTCCTGCCACGCGGCTTACGTCTTTTTCCCGCTACTTCTCCCTTTTCACCCTACTCCGTCTAGCTTCAAGCTTTGAAGCGAGGGACACACCCAACGATTGTAGCGATGGACTTCAGTGACTCTTTGGTTTCATTAAACGATTGATAGTAGGGCATGAAATGACATGAATCATGGAGCATGACATTAAATGATTTAGGATATACAGTGGATTGCCTTTGTTGTCTAGTCATGAACACACAAGTTGGTGAAGGATGTTGTTGGGAAGTAGCTGTAAGTTTCGGAGAAGGAGGGAGGAGGAAAGTTGGGAAGGCTGCTCAGTTTTCGGGAGGGGCCAGGAAATGCCAGGCTCTGGCCTCAAAAACCAGGGGCCCGGCGGGATGCGCACCAGCCATTAGCATTTGGCCAGGCTCCGCTCTCACTCCTCGGGAGATAGGGGCGGACAAAGGCAGGGCAGTCTTCCAACAGCTGCCTCAGTAGCCCTTCTTCCACTCCCCCAGGCCCCCGGGGGGCTTGTCTGTCCCCCTTCTTCTCTCCCAGATGCCCTCTCTCTCCCAGTATCACCCCGCTGGGCAGGAGTGGAAGCGGTGTGTGTATGTGGGGCCAGGCCGCGTCAACACTCACGCGAGCCCCCATCCCAGCCCTCTCTTTGCCCTTTAGACCAGCTGTTCTGACGCAAGCTCTAGGAGGCAATAGTTCCCAGAAATGAGTGCCTATCTTTTTCAGCCTTTCAGGCTGTGCCATATTTTTCAGAAAAATAGCTGATTAGAAGTAAATGTGGTGATGGAAAGCAGTCGCTACCATAGCAGTGGAGCTCTCTACCGCCACCGACTGTCCTATCCTTCGCCTGGTTTCTCCTTCCTTTCTTCCCCTTTGTTCTTTCTGAAGGGAGATAGTAATATGGGCTGCAGTACGGGTAAATGCACGACTTTTCGACCCACGAACCACTCCAGTGGCCACAGTTCCTCCCAGCAGTCGCCTGGATTCCCTGTCCAGGACCAGCCCTCGATTCGTTCCCCGACGCTCGCTCGGCGATATTCAGGTCACCCTCCTCCTTCCAGCCTTTTTAATTGCGCAGAACAGGGCCCCAAAACTATTCAAAACATAGCCACAACTACACCTTCCCAGTGCGCAAAACAAATGGCCCCAATGCCTCCCAAAAGAAGGCTCACAAAAAGGGGCAGCGAAATGAATTTCTGGATGGCCGAAAGCATAGGCAGGGCACTGAAGGTAACCTCGGCAACCGCCCGCCTAGAGGACGCCGCGGAATCCCGTCCCGGCCTCTACACCATCCTATCGTCCCTTCCCATTCCTCCCTTCCCCAGGCCAATATATTCCCACCTTCCTCATGCAGACGCAATGCTGGGCGCTCCAGAGCCGCCTCCCCGCTGCCCCTGGGCGCCCTGCCCCCCCGCCGGCGCACCTCCAAAGGCCCCGACTCCGCCTACAACTCTGCCAACGAGCTTCGCGATCCGCACCCGCCTCAATCGCCGCCCCCGGCCTCTGCCCCGCCATCCCTCACCTCCACACCCAGGCAGACGCTTTTCTGGCTCAGGATTGGGCAGGGAAGGGTAATGAGGAATAGGCTGGACGCGGGGGAGGGCCTGTACAGCTGCGCGGAGGCCTCGAGTCTGTCGGTGGCCAGCGAGCGAGCCCGCGACGGCGTCCTCATCGAGCACCAGTACAAGATACGCCAGCTGGAGCTGAGGTTCCTTCAATCCTACCTCACCTGTCCCACGACACAGCACCGTTCTTTTCCCTAGGCTGGGTGAGTTGGAATCGGACATCCTTCGCAGCAGTGCTGACGGCAGCAGCAGCAGCCGCCAGCGCTCGCGGTATCCCCAGTCCGCCTCCAGCCTCGTTTCTGAAGACGCGTTTTTCCTCCTATCTGCGCCCTTGGACCTGGCTTTAGTCTGCAGCTTTTGAGGGACGGAGCAACGGGACCAACCACCGCGGGCTTCCCTCAGACACCAGCCCGTTTTCGTCTCAATCCCCTCTTCGCCTCCACCCCCGTAAACACGGACAGCATTTAGCCTTCTCCTGCTGAGCAAGGGTGGGCTTTTTAGGGCAGCGGAGAGGGTCTGATGACGGTCAGCTATCCCGGCGTCTGTCTGGAGGAGGCGCCCTCGCCCACCTCCGCCCTCAACCCCACCTTCCAGGCAACCTTCCACCTTTTCACCAGGGGGCTCTTCAAGATGAAGGTTGTTGAGGCTGACCTGAGCAGTGCGGTGGCCGAGCAGCGCCAGCGAGCAGAGTCCGCCCAAGCAGAGCTGGCCCAGGCCAAAGAGAATGCCGCCAAGGAGCTGGCCGAGGCCCGCACTGATGCGGAGGAGCAGCGACGTATCGTGAGCGGCCTCAGGTGAGATTAGGGGAGATTGGAAGGGAGGAGATGGTGGAGGAGATTGAAAAAGAGGAGAAGAAAGGGGAAGAAGTGAGTGTTGCCAGGAGTCGGGTGGAGGAGCTGGAGGCGGAGTGTGTGAGCTGGTCGCGCAAGGTGACGGAGCTGCGGGATGATCTGGAGACGGAGCGGCAGCGCAGTCAGAATCTGGAGACTAGTCTGGAAGCCGCGGAGGGGCTGGACGCCACCCGGGAGCCGGATTGGCCTGCCGATGTCCGCCTAGACTCTCTCCAGGCCCAGCTGGCCGACAAGGAGGACATCATCCTGGCCCTGGAGCAGCGACTCGCACTGGTTGGTTGCCAGCCAATTGATCCATAATATCAGAAATCAGTCATACTTCATGTACCCTGCAAACTAGAGGAATCCCTATTTTGCGCGGCCGCAGGCCGCCTGCCGCGACGGGCAGGGCAGTCAGAGCTCCGGTGGCCGGAGGGCATGTGCGCCGAGGCCCTGGAGCGTAGCCTAGCCTAGCATGCAAAGCATGCTAGAGGAAGCGTAGGGGTCGTAGCTCCCATGCCTGGAGGCCGGAGGAGCTCTGGCGCCCTGCACAAAGTGGCGGGCGGCCATGGCCCGCTTATACAGTTACCCCATTTTTCGTCCGTCTGTCCGCATATATATATATATATATATATATATATATGTGGTACCGCAGCCCGTACTCCTCGGTTTTTCAATGAAATTGGCTAAAATTTTGCATGGAGGTCCGTCTAGGTGGTGGCTCGGGACGTTTTTGTGCGCTTGGCGCAATTTTGATTTGTTCCAGATTTATGATCAAAAAACCTCGAAAATGGAGAGCTTGAAATTCGAAAATATTTCGAAAAATTAAACTTTACTTGCATTAATTATTGATTATTATTTAGATTGTTGTTATCATTTAAAAGCCTCAGAAACCCAAAATAGGCCAATATTAATTTGTTACTGATTGAGTTTGAGGCATTTAAATTTTTCTTGAGTTCCTTATTGTTCATTTAATTCCTTAACAAGGTAAAAAAGGCCGCGCATCTATTGGCTATAGCCGATATTTCCTTGTTGACTAAATGAAGTCCGGATTGAAGGCGGAGACTCGAAGCAAGGCCGAGCTGCTGGCGGAGGTGCAAGAGGCTCGCACGGGGCTGGCAGCTCTGGGCGAGACACTGAAGGGGGCCTGTCGCGCTGAGGGCCCGTCCCTAGACGCTCTGCTCGGCTTTCCCGCCCGTTTGCGATCAGCCTTGGAGCTCCCTTGGAGCTGAAAGACAGCGAACGCAGGAGTGCCGGCGGTCGGCGACGACCTGGGGGCGGAGGTGGGCGAGCTGAGGGCGGAGGTGGAGGAGCTGGGCGAGTGGCTGCGGGCTGCTACGGCCGATTCTATGGCTTCGTCGGCGGCCGACTCCTGTCGAGTGTCCTAGACGCCCCTCTTTTTTGAGCCTCCACCAGTTTTTAGAAAAAGCGGATAAGCAGGGTTTTTTGATCACGCTCTTTCCGAGGACGTCTCACTTTGCTGGACTATTGCTAGTTTTGCAAATCTCAGTGCCATAGGAGTTGGGGCAAACTGGTAAGGCCAGTGGGTTATTGTATTATCCTCAGGTGGTTTCAGTAGAGCAGCATGATCTGGGTTGACTGCTGCTGATGGTTGATCTGGCAAGCCTTATGATCACTGATGGAAGTCCAATATGATAGTCGATGTGCCTTATTGCCTATTTCGGGTTGTTGCTGTGCTTTTTTCACTAGTTGCGGTAGGGAATTGCTTGCCATTCTCAGATTTGCTCAGTGTTGACATGCTCAAAGACGCCAGTGGACGAAAAAGGCACTTCCAGCTAATGACCCAAACACCATCACTCAGTCTTCAAAGTGCAGCCAGTGCATTTGTAGCCCAGGGAAACGAAGAGTCTCGGTCTAAGAGTCCTTTCCAAAGCATCCTCAAGGCTAGAAAGGAGGAGCAGGGACCATGGGGAGTGTATGGAGTCGTCTGCTGCGTAGGACGAGGACGGAAATCGGTGCCGATTACATCAGCAACACCTCCATACACGGCATTCCAGACGCAGCCAACGCCTGGAGCCGAGTCCATCCTCCTTTGCCCTTTCGTGGAATTAAGGAAAGGCTGCACAGATACTCCGTCTGATCTGGATAGGCTTCATGGTGGCCTGTGTGGGCGGGATGGTGTACGAGATGCTGAACGTCATCATGGACTACAAGCGCCGCCCCATCGTCACCGTCTACTCCGTTGTGCCCGTGAGCAAGCAGCGCTTTCCCGTCGTTCAAGGCCCTATCATCATTTTGCCATCTTCTGCTCTAATCTTTTTCAACTTGAGTGTGTCCATCGCACTACGTGAACAAGACGAAGGTCTACGTGGACAAGGCCATCCACCCAAGCATTTTGGAGAAGTTTCGTACCCTATTTTATGGCCTTGCCAGGACCCATTCCATTCTCAACTATGTCAAGGTGCCCTATTTGACTGGTCTCTGGAGCAGACTCGAAGAGCAGAGCTTTGCAGAAACGAGCTGGACTGGGCCCTTTCATCCCGAAAATGTACATGTTCGGTACAGACTACATTTTAGTATCATCTGCATTGGACTTTCATTTCGCTCTCACCATTGCCCCGTGCTTTACAGCTTCAACTTGGACAAAATGCTACCATTCCTCAGGTCAATCGACGCATCATGGATGTCATTAATAAGGTAAGGTCTTAATAGATAGAAGGGGGCATTACAGGGTGATCCAAGCACCAGGAAACACTCACTTTGATCAGCTGTAAATTGACTGGTAGTGACTCTAAGAATTTCATTCCAATGAGAGAATAAAATTTGAACCTTTTTGCGCGGCCGCAGGCCGCCTGCCGCGGAGGGCAGGGCAGTCAGAGCTCCGGAGGCCGTAGGGCATGGGTGCGGAGGCCCCGGAGCGTAGCCTAGCATGCGAAGCATGCTAGGCGAAGCGTAGGGGCCGTAGCACCCGTGCCCGGAGGCCGGAGGAGCTCTGGTGCCCTGCCCGTAGCGGCGGGCGGCCAAGGCCCGCTTATACAGTTACCCCATTTTTCGTCCGTCTGTCCGCATATATATATATATATATATATATAGATATATATGAGGTTGTGATTCCGGAGCCCGTACTCCTCGGTTTTTCAACGAAATTGGCTGATTTTTTGCATGAAGCTCCGTCTGGGTGGTGGCTCGGGACGTTTTTTTGCGATCGGCGCCATTTTGCTTGGTTCTAGATTTATGGTCAAAAAACCTCGAAAATAGAGACCTTAAAATTCGAAATGTTTTCGAAAATTTGCATTTTTAAACTTATTAATTATTAATTAAATCACATTAAATGTCTCATAAACCATAAATTGATCTATGTCAGTTTTTTAAATATTTTTTTATAATCATTGTTATTTCTTGATTATTTCATATCTTAATGAGGTGGACAAGGCCGCGCATCTCTTGGCAACAGCCGAGAATACCTTGTTATTAATTCCACCAAAAATTGTGGAGAAAAACCAATTTGCTGGGTCACAGCATTAGTTAGAAAATTGGAAGCAAAAATTGTGATTTCAAAAATTGAATGGAACCAGGATGGATTTCTGGGCAAGTGGCGCTGGCCCGGCTGGCGTCTGCTCCCCCTCTTCAACACAGGAGAGTCAGAAGAGCCTGCCAGTTGGCGCACCTTGTTTGTGTTGAAGAGGGGGAGCAGGCGCCAGCTGGGCCAGCGCCACTTGCCCAGAAGTCCATCATGGTTCCATTTAATTTTTGGTTTTTCTCTACAATTTTTGGTGGAATGAAAAAAGGTTCAAATTTTATCCTCTCATTGGAATGAAATTCTTAGAGTCACTACAAGTCAATTTACAGCTGATCAAAGTGAGTGTTTCCTGGTGCTTGGATCACCCTGTAACAGAAGGGCAAAAGTTTAAAAAGCTGCAAAAATTAAGGTTAGCATAAACTCTGAAGCAATAGATTTTAGGGGGGAATAGGGGAATATTTTCGCCCTTCAGATCGAAGAAGCTAAAAAAAATTTGCGAATTTATCTGCCAATTTTAAAGGTTTTTAAGTCTAAATTGAAAAATGTGTTTCTAATGGACCTAATTTTTGAAAATGACAAATTTTTAAGCTTTTCCTGCGTTTTTTTAAAACCTTCTTTACGCACTGCAAAAAAATTATGCGTTATTGACACCGGGTAATTGAAGCTATTTTTATCCCAATCCCACGAAACAAATCTCTATTTCCGCCATTGAAAAGGGGCATGAACATACATTTTGTGAAGCTATTTCTGCATAGTGTTGCCGAAAAATTGTGGATATATATAGTAGATTAAGCTCTTACAATAAAAAGGGAGGTGAAAAGAATTATGTCCGGCCGATTTTAACTGCTCTCAAAAACGCCTCTTAATAGAGCGAGCCAAACCTGACTGCAGTCAACCGAATCGACCTCTTAAACCGAAGACTCGGTCTCAAAACGCTCCAGGAACGGACGCTGGAAATGGGTAAATAAACATGCTCTTTTTCGCTTCAAATGATCAGCTAGAGCAATTGCCAGAGTGCATGCGAGAGAAGCTGACGACGAATCCGAAGCGTAAGCATGGACTGGGGCAGAGCGTGAATGGAAACTGAGCGAAGGATGCTTGCAGGAAATTGCGAAAAGAATTGGCGCTTCCCGCTCCACCAGAAGATCTACTATCCACCCCTGTCCCCACGTCAAAGGGAAGCTTGGCAGAACGTTTCGGGGCCGGGCGACGAAACTACCATGCCATTATTCTACTACCTACTCGGCGTCATGCGCCCGAGTGAGAGCGTTGGCCCAGCTTCTTTAGGCTCTTATGAATTCGGCTGGGGTTGGAGAGGCGGAGGGGGGGATTGGAGAGCCGCCGGTGCCAGACGTGGACGCCTCCATTTATGCCTCTGGGGAGATCGCCAAAATCATGACCGACGTTGCCTTGGATATCGACCAGATTCTGGTTTTACTCGATCACAGTCTGTTTCCATGGAATTCGGTTTTGGTTCTGACGGAAGAGGAGATTTCAGCCGTCCTGTAGTTTCCGCGGCCGCGGTTACAAGTGCAGCGAATTGGCTCGCACAGTCTTCGACTCAACGCTCGGCATATGCTACATCTTTGACAAAAAGGAACTTTACCAGGTACTATCACACTATTGGCTTAAAAAAACCAGCACAACGCACAGGTTTGTAAATGTTCGTAGATATTTACTAAACTTGACTGTTTAGAGTTTTTTATACGTCAATTAATAATGCCCCATACGTCAGATCCGACCTGGGGAAGGTCTGGTAGTGTTGGGCGATCTTCATCCGGAGCAAGCCTGGGCCTATACTCCGGATCCTTTTTGGGGCGCCAACATACGCCTCACCCACGGCCACTCAGCTGTGGAGTCCAGCCACTACCTCATCTCCCCCGGCTACTCTACCAAGGCCAGTGCCCTCTCACCTAGTGAGGCAAAGTCGCCAGAAATAGACACCCAGTTTAGTTTGTTGATTTGGACTAGAGGATAGGTTGAGGAAGGTGTAGGAGATAGGTGGAGGTGTGTTGAGGTTGGGGTGAAGGCGACGCACTTCCAGCTCTACGACGACCCATCGCTGGCTCTCTGCCGTCACGACATGCAGCGCGTGGTGCTGGACCCCAAAATCCCCTACTCCGACTCCGTCTGCCGCTACGAGTGTCAGATGCAGGTCACCTCACTCTGCTCTTCCTCCACCGACCAGCTCTCCACTCCCTTTCCAGATCCCACAGAAGAAGTGCGGCTGCTTGGCCGGTCAAGGCGACATTTTGGCCAGTCATGTGAAAGTCTGCGACACGGAGGATCTTCAGGACTGCGTCCTCAAGGCCACCACTGGACAATGTTTCATCTATTTAATCTTATTTGAATCATTTCAAATATCATGAGATTGACTTATCTTATTGAATATTGCCTGGTTTCAAATATGATGGGATGATGGAGATGAGTTAAAGTGGAGGAGGATGCGGAGACGAGGGCGTGCTTCGCGTACTGCCGTCCAGCCTGCGACTACTGGGAGTACGACCCCCGCTTTTCCAGGGCCACCTTCCCCTCCTCCACATATTATGTTCTTTCCTCCATTCATGCTTCATCTCCCTTCCTCAACCTCTCCACCAATCTTCCAGGCATCCACCAACCATAGCGACCCCAATCTGGCTGCCAGGCTCAAGAATCAATTTCTGCTCAGCATCGCATTCGACCGCATGGAGGTATTCTCTTCATTTCATTTCTCCACAAACTTAAGGCACCATTCTGCACCATTACTTAATTGTTCAGGTGTTCATTTTGGTGTTCAACATAATCTCAAAAAATGTAAGCCTGTAATTAGGTAATAAATGTTGTTTTCGTAAAAACCGATGCCTCTTTGCCGATGGATTATGATTGGACAGAGTTTTAGTACACCAACATACGGCAACAGAAGCGGATTACTTTCGACGGCTTTGTCGCTGCCATCGGTGGGCACTTAGGTTTTTGCTTTTTTCCTTTCTTCCCATTTCTTCAAAAGTAGCATTCTGTTCAATCGCTACAGGCCTGTTCACGGGAGCCTCCATTCTCTCGCTGGTTCAGCTGGCCATCTTCGCCTGCAACATGGCCTTCTGCTATCGCCGTTTGCCCCCTTCCTGCCCTTCTAGGACAGAGTTTTAGTACACCAACATACGGCAACAGAAGCGGATTACTTTCGACGGCTTTGTCGCTGCCATCGGTGGGCACTTAGGTTTTTGCTTTTTTCCTTTCTTCCCATTTCTTCAAAAGTAGCATTCTGTTCAATCGCTACAGGCCTGTTCACGGGAGCCTCCATTCTCTCGCTGGTTCAGCTGGCCATCTTCGCCTGCAACATGGCCTTCTGCTATCGCCGTTTGCCCCCTTCCTGCCCTTCTAGGACAGAGTTTTAGTACACCAACATACGGCAACAGAAGCGGATTACTTTCGACGGCTTTGTCGCTGCCATCGGTGGGCACTTAGGTTTTTGCTTTTTTCCTTTCTTCCCATTTCTTCAAAAGTAGCATTCTGTTCAATCGCTACAGGCCTGTTCACGGGAGCCTCCATTCTCTCGCTGGTTCAGCTGGCCATCTTCGCCTGCAACATGGCCTTCTGCTATCGCCGTTTGCCCCCTTCCTGCCCTTCTAGGACAGAGTTTTAGTACACCAACATACGGCAACAGAAGCGGATTACTTTCGACGGCTTTGTCGCTGCCATCGGTGGGCACTTAGGTTTTTGCTTTTTTCCTTTCTTCCCATTTCTTCAAAAGTAGCATTCTGTTCAATCGCTACAGGCCTGTTCACGGGAGCCTCCATTCTCTCGCTGGTTCAGCTGGCCATCTTCGCCTGCAACATGGCCTTCTGCTATCGCCGTTTGCCCCCCTTCCTGCCCTTCTAGGACAGAGTTTTAGTACACCAACATACGGCAACAGAAGCGGATTACTTTCGACGGCTTTGTCGCTGCCATCGGTGGGCACTTAGGTTTTTGCTTTTTTCCTTTCTTCCCATTTCTTCAAAAGTAGCATTCTGTTCAATCGCTACAGGCCTGTTCACGGGAGCCTCCATTCTCTCGCTGGTTCAGCTGGCCATCTTCGCCTGCAACATGGCCTTCTGCTATCGCCGTTTGCCCCCTTCCTGCCCTTCTAGGACAGAGTTTTAGTACACCAACATACGGCAACAGAAGCGGATTACTTTCGACGGCTTTGTCGCTGCCATCGGTGGGCACTTAGGTTTTTGCTTTTTTCCTTTCTTCCCATTTCTTCAAAAGTAGCATTCTGTTCAATCGCTACAGGCCTGTTCACGGGAGCCTCCATTCTCTCGCTGGTTCAGCTGGCCATCTTCGCCTGCAACATGGCCTTCTGCTATCGCCGTTTGCCCCCTTCCTGCCCTTCTAGGACAGAGTTTTAGTACACCAACATACGGCAACAGAAGCGGATTACTTTCGACGGCTTTGTCGCTGCCATCGGTGGGCACTTAGGTTTTTGCTTTTTTCCTTTCTTCCCATTTCTTCAAAAGTAGCATTCTGTTCAATCGCTACAGGCCTGTTCACGGGAGCCTCCATTCTCTCGCTGGTTCAGCTGGCCATCTTCGCCTGCAACATGGCCTTCTGCTATCGCCGTTAGCCCCTTCCTGCCCTTCTACTTGCATCCCCAGGACAAGAACTTTGAGGTGTGAAAAAGCCAGTGGTGGCCAAGCGTCCGCGAACACCGCCGCCTTTCTACCTGGGCTGAGTTACCTGCTGCCCTCTTCTCTTCAGCCCCACCCCCGAACAACTTCCCATGATACTTTTTGCCTCCCCCGGCGGTGGATAAAAGTAGGGTGGTTTTCTGCCTGGCATGCCACAGGCTGACCGTGGCCGTCAAGTGAGGCGAGGGGGAATAAAGAGAAGAAGGGAGGATAAGGGGAGGACCGGTCGGAAGGCTCCTCCAGTCATCTGCCCTTTTTTGCATCCATAGGCGCCGCAGGCAGCGGACTGGGTGGCTGCCCCAGGAAGGCACTTATCCATGGCCAGGCGGTAGAGAGAACAGGCCCCCTAACGAGGTGGGGCTGGAAGGAAGGGGAAGAAGGCACAGGGCCGAGAGAGAGCTAGTAGCGTAGTGGGGTGGAAGGAGGCGGAGAGAGGGAGGGAGGAGAGAGGCTGGTTTGCCAGCGTGAGTATCGCGTTGCGTGATGGGCGCATAAGAAGGCGAGCGCTGAAGCGTCCCCGATATGCGAATGAACATTGCCCATTCCATCCCCTCCCATCCCTCACTCCCCGCGCATCAGCCATCAGCAGACTCTCCGCCCGCTTCTTGTCCAGCTTGACAAGCGATCCTCTTTCTTGGCTCAGGCAGAGTGCGGGGGCGTTAATCGACTGAGGAGGGAATTGAGAGATTGAGTGGGCAGATGGTGTAAGAGAAGGAGGTGTGAGTGGATTGAATGAGGGACTGGGCATTAGCGCTGCTCTTGCTGGTGCTGGGCGCGGTTGCCTGGCCGGATGGAGCACCCTGCATCCGCCGCATCCTCAACACCATCGATCCCACTGAGGTATGCCATTTATCAATACTCCCAAGGCATCCCCCACTGAATGAAGCCGAAAAAGGTGTAGGAAGGCTGATAAAATTGAAGCAACTATGAGGGTCCAGAGGGCAATTCTTTTTCGCGGAGGCGGTGGCGCCTCCGCCGCTGGGGGCGGAGGAGCCTTCGCCGACGCTTATCAGTTCTTTTACTACCATTGGCGCTCCCCCCGACAACTGGAGGGAGGCTATTCTTTTACTCAAAGCTGCCGCCAAGCAGTGGCGCCTCCGCCGACACTTGTCTGGAGGAGGGCTGTTCTTTTACTGGCGGCGGAGTCGAAACCACCGCCAGTTGAAGGGCACCTATGCTATAGATGCATGCATGATACCGTCCAGGCTCGAGACTTCGCCAGGTTAGAATAGGCATTGTTGATTTTGCACTTTTAACCTTACAATTTCAGTTTTTGATAAATGATGGGCCATTTGCACATTAACTCGAGACAATTATTTTCACATTAAACCTTACAATGTCATTTTTTTAAAACCTTTGTCGAAAAAATTTCTGATACATGTACTGTTCTTTCTTTTTAAAAAGATGTTAATTCTCCATCTGTCTGCTTTTCTTTGTTATTTTTCGTTCGTTTAGCTCTTTTGTTCTTTTTAAGTCAGTTTTTTTCTTTTTTTCTTTTCTTCTTTCCTTCCTTCCCTTCCTCGTTTCCATTATTTTTCTTCCTCGTTTCCCTTCTTTTGCTTTTTTATCAGTTTCTTCATTGTTTTCCCCTTTACAAAAGTCACCTCCAGCCAAGTGGAGGCAGCTTGAAGCCGCCTCCGCTTTTTGGCCGGAGGCGGAGTCGACTCCGCCTCCGAATTTGGAGTAAAAGAACAGCCCCCAGCCGCCTCCGGATGTGACTCCGCCTCCGGAGGCGAGTAAAAGAACTCAAGTCGTAGCCGCCTCCGCGGAGGTGGAGTCGACTCCGCCTCCGGAGGCGAGTAAAAGAACTGGAGACATTTTTAAGCGGAGGCGACTGGGACTTGTTCTTTTACTCGCCTCCGCTTTTGGAAACATTGAAGTCGCCTCCGGAGGCGGAGTCGACTCCAGGGCTGGAGGCAAGTAAAAGAACTGCCCTCAGGTCTTAGAATCAGTATGTAGCACTCCAACTCATTGTCACCAAATGTGCTCTGGACGGGCTGGTTTCATAATCACTGCATTTAACTAAAAATGTTAGTTTTATTAATATTTTCTTTCGCGATGATTCAAGGGTCCGTCACATGGCGCTGGGAGTCAAGTCGGGGAAGCTCCCTACGAGCTGAAGGTAGAGGCACGCTGCTACATTCCCGGCCACCAGATCAGAGGTCTGCTCTTCACCACCCCTTTTGCCACACATCCATGCTCCACTGATTGATGAGCCTGAGTGATATATGGTTATGGTGTTATAAAATTGGGTTGAGTGATGCTGCACAAGGAAAGCGGCGGCCCCTTTTTCCGCGGCTTTGCCATTCAAAGCTTGGGCGTGGAGTCGGGAGAGCGGGTGGGGGAGTTTGTGCGCGACAAGAACGGGGCCTGGAAGTACCAGTGCCTCAAAGGTCCCCTTCCAACCCTCTCCTTCACACCCGCCCCTCCCAACACCCCTCTTTCCCAGAGCGATCCGCCATCACCCACTCCTTCAACGGGGACAAGAGTCAGCTGGAGGTCATGTGGGTCACCCACACACAGCGCCGCGAGCCCATCAAATTTATGTCCGCCACTGTTTCAGCATGTTTTCGATCACTCCAGCCATTTTGCTTTGCCTTTTCTAGTGGGACTGTGGTGGCCCATGCGGGTCTGTTCTGGACGAAAGGGCTGAAGTCGGTGGTCCTGCCCCACTGCGACCACGCAGAGGACTTCAAGAGCCTGAACAAGCCACGCAACTTTCCCCGCCAACCCGAGTTCGAAATTCGCCGCCCGCGCACCAAGCAAAGCCACGCACAGGCTGCCCAAGACAGTCGGTTGGCTTCCCCTTGCTGCTCACTTGTGAGGGCCTTTGGACCTGTGCCAGTCTAAGACAAGAGAGGCCGCCAGCCTCTGCCGCCGCCTTCAACCAGCCCGAGGCCGCCATCCGCCCGCCGCCCAGCTCTGGAGACCACCTCTGCAAGGTTATTTTACACTTGAGAAGGAGCAGAGAGCAATGAGAGGGAAGACAGGACGACCACGAAAGCTGTCCGGACTGGGCCGATGTCCGCGGGAACTGCGCCGACAACGAATTCGTGGTCAACAATTGTCGCTTCAGCTGCAACACCTGCGACAGCTCCAGAGCGCCCAGCCTCTTCGCCCCTGTACCCATTCAGCGCCCGCCGCCCACCACACATTCTTCTCCTGGTTGGCTGGGCGGCCATTTCTTCCTTTCCCTTTTGCGCTGATGTCCTCAACAACTCACCCAGTTCACAGCAGGAAGACTGGGACCGGCGTCTGGTTGGGGTGGGTTTAGTAAAGAGCAGTGTACGGTGGAAGCTGCATGGTGGAAGTAGTGCTTGAAGCATGCCTGGACAAGGGATTCTTTGCGCAGCATGTGGGGGGAAGCCTGTAGACAGTTGCTTGCTCTTTCACTCAGCCTAATAAATTGCCAATGCGTTGCTACTAAAACCTGTCGACAAGTCGCTAGGCACCCAGAAATAGTCGATAACAACCCAACGTCGGCGAATCCGACTGTGAATTTTTGCGCGGCCGACGGCCGCCTGCCGCGGAGGGCAGGGCAGTCAGAGCTCCGGAGGCCGCAGGGCATGGGTGCGGAGGCCCGGGTAGCGAGCCTAGCATACGAAGTATGCGAGGCGAAGCGTAGGGGCCGTAGCACCCGTGCCCGGAGGCCGGAGGAGCTCTGGCGCCCTGCCCGAAGCGGCGGGCGGCCAAGGCCAGCTTAACCAGTTACCCCATTTTTGCGTCCGTCTGTCCGCATATATATATATATATATATATATGTATATATCTTATTGTGCACGTGTGATGCCATTCATTGGGAGGGGTCTTTGGGCTACCTGGATTCTTACTTATAGTGACATATGATAGCTCTATGTATGGCTCTTGACGAGTTATGCAATATTTTTAGGTGCACCATGCTCCGATAGTGTTGAATATTAAAAACATGAAATAATTTAAAACGTGACGATTTTTGGCATTTTTGGCCATTTTTTGACTTTGAAATTCCATAGGTCCTCCATTTTTAACTTTTTTCTGTTTAATTTTTTTCAATTCAAGGCAGAACAATTCTGTACAGGACCATAAATTTACATTTTCATTTGAATTAAAATTTTATTTGAAAAATGACACTAGAGTAAAGTCAATTTTCGCGATTTTGGCCCTACTCAGTGAGCTGATGTTTTAAGGTATTCATAAGTAGGGATATGCAGGTGTTCAAAACCAGAGGTCACTTGAGCTGCTTACGATGTATGTTTGCAGTCCTTGATTTTTTAAATTTGCCTTTCTGATAGTGGAGTTTCCAGAAATTTGTGGGATTTCAACTTCTGATATTTTCTGACATCAGAATTATGCCGACACCTGAGATCAATAGGTGCCATCAATGGATTAACTATTTTATGAAAACATTAAATTAAAATAAAATGAAAAATGCCGTAAAGTGTGTTTGAACAAAAAAAGAAGCCAAAGATGCTGAAACATAAGTGTGGCCGCGCGAAGCGCGGCCACTGACCCATATTACTAGTATATATATATATATATATATATATGTCTGTCCCGGGCCCGTCCTCCGCGGTTTTTCAACCGAATTGGCTGATTTTTTGCATGAAGGTCCGCCTGGGCGGTATCCCCAGGACCATTTTTTGGTGCTTGGCGTAATTTTTTGAATTTCGCCCAAAACTCAATTTTTTGATGTTTCAAAACACTAAAAATCGTAAATCACTGGTTTTTCCATGAAATTAGCTGAAATTTTGCAGGAAAGTCCGTCTTGGTGATGCCTTGGCACCATTATTAGGGCTTGGCGAAATTCTTCAATTTTCACCCAAAACTCAATTTTTTGATGTTTCAAAATGCGAAAAATCGTAAATCACTGGTTTTTCAATGAATTTTGTTGATTTTTGGCAGATACGTCCATCAAAGTAATATCTTGAAGCTGGCAAGAGGAAATTTTGAATTATTCATTATTTATTGATTTATAGTCAAAAACCCAAAATCTTGATGTTTCAAAAATTTGAACAAGCATAAGTCCATGGTTTTTCAATAAAATTAGCTGATTTTTGGTAAATACGTCCGTGAAAGTAATATCTTAAAGCTGGCAAAAGGAATTTTTGAAATAATTAGTATTTCTTGATTTATAGTTAAAAGCCAAAATCTTGATGTTTCAAAAATCGAAACATGTATAATTCATGGTTTTTTCACTGAAATTTTTTGAATTTTAGCATGCATTTTCATCTAGGTGGTGTCTTGAGGTAAGGCCGCGCATCTTGGCAACCGCCGAGAATACCTTGTTTATCTTCTCACTTCCTCTCTCCTTGCCTGTCCTTTGGCTGGCCGGTCTGGTCTGGCTATGCAAACTGGTAATGGTGGGTGTGGCAGGAGGTGATCGGGTGTCGGACAGTCATCCTGACTAGGCGGCCGCGTCGCTGCTCCTCCGACGCTTGGGTCATTTATTGCCACCGAACCTGCGGCCACTGCATACTACCCTCCCAACAAACCTCCCCTACTCGCCCTCAACCCCGTCCTCAACCTCGTCCTCATCCTCGCTCTCAACATCGTCCTCAGCCTCGTCCTCAACCTCGCCCTCAACCTCGCTCTCAGCCTCGTCCCCAACCTCGGCCCAAGCCTCGCCCTAACCCTTTACCTAGGCTGTCTTCTCCCGAAGGCTCAACCAGGCAACAAACACCCTTTTGCACCCTTTAATTCACTCCTTAGCACGGCCCGTGTGTTCGAGACTGCACGGATCTGTTCCCCAACTGCGAGCAGTGGGCGGAGTCCTGCGAGAAGGACGCCAGCCTCTGGACCATTTGTGCTGCCACCTGCCGTCGGATTGACCTGAGGGAATGGTAGCATCTGTCCAAGTTGAGCTGTAGCACGGGGCAGATGTGAGAGCGAGGATGAGGAGAGGTTGAGGGACGGGGTCATGGGGGCGAGTGGGGAGGTTTGTTGGGAGGGTAGACTGCAGTGGCCGCAGGTTCGCTGGCAAAATGCTCAATGAGCCCAAGCGTCGGAGGAGCAGCGACGCGGCCACTGTAGCGCAGTCAGGGATGACTGTCCAGAACACCGATCACCTCCTGCCCACACCCCACCATTACCAGTTCTCCTGCATAGCCAGACCGGAGACCGGCCAGCCAAAGGACAGGCAAGGAAAGAGGAAGTGAGAAGATAAACAAGGTATTCTCGGCGGTTGCCAAGATGCGCGGCCTCACCTCAAGACACCACCTAGATGAAAATGCATGTCAAAATTCAACAGATTTCAGTGAATTATACATGTTTCGATTTTTGAAACATCAAGATTTTGGCTTCTTTTTAAATCAAGAAATACTAATTATTTCGAAAATTCATTTTGCCAGCTTTAAGATATTACTTTCACGGATGTACATACCAAAAATCAGCTAATTTCATTAAAAAACCATGGACTTATGAATGTTCAAATTTTTGAAACATCAAGATTTTGGGTTTTTGACCATAAATCAATAAATAATAAATATTTCAAAATTTCGTCTGGTCAGCTTCAAGATATTAATTAGACGAAATTACCTGCCGAAATTCAACAAAATTAACAGTGAAAAACCAGTGATTTACGATTTTTCGTATTTTGAAACATCAAAAAATTGAGTTTTGGGTAAAAATTAAAAAAATTCGCAAAGCCCTAATAATGGTGCCAAGGCATCACCAAGGCGGACTCTGATGTAACGTTTCAGCCACTTTCATGGAAAAACCAGTGATTTACGATTTTTAGTGTTTTGAAACATCAAAAAATTGAGTTTTGGGCGAAAATCGAAAAATTACGTCAAGCCCAAAAAAATGGCCTGGAGAAATTAGCCAGGCGGACTTTCATGCAAAAAATCAGCCAATTTGGTTCGCAAACCCGTGGAGGCCGGGCCCGGCACAGACATATATATATATATATATACTAGTAATACGCGTCATGCTGCGTTTGTGCACACTCAGAATTTCAGCATCTTCGGCTTCTTTT
Organism: Ptycholaimellus sp. GST1_10; assembly: GCA_030248095.1. Taxonomy (NCBI): domain Eukaryota; kingdom Metazoa; phylum Nematoda; class Chromadorea; order Chromadorida; family Chromadoridae; genus Ptycholaimellus; species Ptycholaimellus sp. GST1_10. Next base: position 46,417 of record JASANA010006308.1, read on the forward strand.
TTTAGTTTATTGCACACGCAGCGAGATACAGACGCATGTTGAAAA
>JASANA010006310.1:0-18395 GCA_030248095.1 Ptycholaimellus sp. GST1_10
GACTGTTTGGTGAAGTTTGGACTCGTAGCCGTAGTTATTATTGCAAGTGAAAATGGAGTGGCCGAAGGCCCAAGAAGCGGAAACTTTGCGCCCCACTGGCCCATCGCAAAAACAATGCAGATCATGGCAAGGCGCGCATCCGAAAAGTGACGTTCCTCTCACATCCTCCGCCTTGACAAAAGGGGAGGCAAAAAGCTAGAAATAGTTGGCACAAAGGCCAAAATCAAGCCCAGAAGGGCGATCAAACAAAGATTGCCTGTGTGGAGTCCGGGAATAGGTTTCAAATGGCCACTCGTTTGCCTGCTTTTCCACCTTGATTTAGCACCCTCGCGCAACTCACCCTTCTCCACCACCTTGCCCCATTTCTCTTCATCTACTTCCATCATCATGGTTTGATCCAGTAAAGAGAGGCCTTCAACAAGCCCACAGCCAACCCAGGGCCAGGAGCCCACGGCTCCCTGCGCCTGCATCTGGAGCCTGTAGGGTTCTTCGTCACACCCTCTTCCACGTCATCTCTGGCGGGGAGAGCAGCTCTGTGACCGAGAACAGAACCTGGAGGACCCGGACAACAGTGACAAGAGCAGCTTCGGCAAGGCCAGCTCCTACCGCCTCATCGCCAGCAACAAGCTCAGCGTCTCCAGTCCTATCCTCTCAACCTCCTTTCCTCTTCCCTCTCTTGCCTCTAGAATGGAGCACTATTCCGTGAGGCTTCCCCTTGGCTGTTTCATCACTCGGCCTTCCAGAACCTTTGACGGGTGTGCTGTGTGACGTCACACACTCACACTCAGCCCACCCACCCTCTCTCACTCCCACTCTTCCTCCCCTCACTCAACAGCCCTCCTCAGGGCTAGGGAAATCAGAAACAAGTTCAGCATGGACCTGCGCAGCACCTTCCAGAGCTTGGACAGCTCTAACAAGGCCAACAAGCCCGTCCTCAGCAACGGCAACAACTCCAAGGGCTTCGACAGCGTCATCTCCACCGGGGAGATCGGCCAGCTTGCCTCCAGCGCCTTCCAGGGCTTCAACAGTGCCATCTCCACCGGGGAGATCGGCCAGCCCTCCTCTAGCGCCTCCCAGGGCTCCATCAGTGCCGTCTCCACCGGGGAGCTCGGCCAGCCCATCTTCAGCACCTTCCAGAGCTTTGACAGCTCCCGGGAGTTTGGCCAGCTTGCCTCCAGTGCCTTCAGGGACTTCAGCGGCATTGTCTCCACCGGGGAGACTGCCCACCGCGTCCCCAGTGCCTTCCAGAGCTTTGACAGCCCCCAGGAGGCCGCCAAGCTCACCTCCCACAGAGGCAGGGCTCTCAGACGTCATCCCAGACTCTACGCCCTTCCATCTCCCAACGCGCGCCTGGTGATTCAGGGGCAATCTTGCCCTTGTCTCACCTCATTTCTTGGTGCTCCACTTTTGCAATTCTTTCCTCTCCCTCTCTTGGCTGGATTGAAAGCGACGGAGCGGTGGGGCAGAGGGAAGGACTTTGCGAGCCTGGTCAGCACCTAACCCTTGCCCTACGCCTTCTACAACTTCACGACTCCATCCATCCACCTCTCTTCAGGCCCCTACCAAACCTCATGCACCCCATAGGCTTTCCTTTAGCCTTCAGTTTATCCTTTGTGAATTCAGCATTCATACTTTCTGTTGAGCAAAATCGCTTATTGTGCTCTAGGAAATTCGGTTTCATTACCTACTTTACTCCAAGACTTTGCTAGGCTTGTTTTGTGGAGATTTTGGGAACTAGGATTGCTACTATCATTCAGCTTACAGCAAAGGCATGAGCATTTGCCAGACATCCCATTTTGCTCTCCTCTCCTCAACCTTTCCAGCTCAGACTGTACACAGCCCCTCCATGTGGCGCCAATCTCTTGATCTTTGTGTACATTGATCCCCTACTGTGATTGCTGGCTCAAGGGCTTTGCCTCTCATTCAGTTCATTGTCTGTAGCTGGTGGGGAGAATGTGGAGTCTGGGAATAGGTTTCAAATGGCCGCTCGTTTGCCTGCTTTTCCACCTTGATTTAGCACCCTCGCGCAACTCACCCTTCTCCACCACCTTGCCCCATTTCTCTTCATCTACTTCCATCATCATGGTTTGATCCAGTAAAGAGAGGCCTTCAACAAGCCCACAGCCAACCCAGGGCCAGGAGCCCATGGCTCCCTGCACCCGCAGCCTGTATCAAAACGAAAGGCTGAGTCCTTCACAAAATCACAAAAGCCGAAGTTTGGGTGCATAGAATGAGGGTTGGAGAAGGTGCAAAGCGAGCAGGCCAAGGCCAGAGCCAAGTTTCTGAGACGCTGCTACTTGCCCAAAGGCTTTCGCCGCTCTGGGCAAAGTGCCAGGCCCAGCCCACTCCTGCTCACTCCAATACAAAAAAAGGCAAGACTGAGCATTTTGGGAGAGTAGATGAAGCACTAGCTGGGGCTATATTGGGATAACGCGGATAATGATGACAAATGAGTAGGTGAAATGGAATCCGTTTCTCAAATGAATGCAAATCAAGAGTATTCCTCCAATCCTAGTAAATAGTTGAAACAAAGGCCCAATTCTAGAATAAACAATACCTCCAAGTACCATGAAACATCCTTTCCTTAATTCCAACACAAAAAAGTTTTTTGGCCCAAAGCTCATCTAAACACCGATAAAAAAAGGAAAATGCATTGGGGTGAGCCCTAAAGGGGATTAGGAGAAGGGGAGAAGACGGCGATGCAGAGGAGGCCACTGCAGATGCCGAAAACGCTGGACCCGCCCCATCCGCTCGCCCCCACCTCAGAATTCTCCAAGGCCAGCAAACGAAAAGCAGATGAGAGTCGCTGAGAGAACCGCAAAGTTTGGGTCTTATCTGCATGAGCAGTGCTCAATTGGACAGGGGCCTGGAAGCGCTTGTGGTGGGAGGCGGGAGATTGGAGGCGGAGTCGGATTCGCCCGGCTGCTCCTTGCTGCCCCCCAGCTCCGTGGCCACCAGCTTGCTCGTCGGGTACTTGATCTCCACCCCGTTGCACCCCTTGGCGTAGACGTAGCGCTGGCAGTGGTCGGAGGACTTGGCGAGGCGGGTGACGCGGAGTACTTCCCAGTCCTTGCACTTGCCCCCGTTGTCGTGGATGATGAGCTTGCCCTCGTGGAAGACGGGCTTTGTGATAAGACGGCTGGCATCCACCTTGCGCAGGTACTTCAGGTACTCCCGCTTGAAACGCTGGCGCCCCTGCTCCAGGGCTAGGAACTGCTGGTGAAGGCGATGTCGGAGTGCTGTCGCTGCTTTTGGAGGCATGAAGATTGGAGCTGGTGTGTAGGGGTGCTGGCCTGGGTGTAGGAAGTTGTTTGGAGTGAGAGCCTTGAACGAGTGGATGTCATTGCTGGCAGGGGTGAGAGGGCAATTGTTGCAGGCGGTGGCGAGCTGTGTGATGATGGTGCGCATGTTGTCCTCAGTGGTGACGCAGTTCCAGAGCAGGACTCGAAGGCCCTCCTTGAGGACCCGAACAAAATGCTCCGCTCCTCCTTGAATCCATGGGGCTTTGATGGGGCCGAAGGTGAACTTGAGCTGAGGCTTGGAGGTGAGGCTTTGCAGGACAGCGCTGGTGATGAGGCGAGCAGTGCCCTTGAAGGCGGTGCTGTTGTCGCAGCAGATCTCCCCGTCCCCAAACCCCCGTGCCGCCCACAGGCGCTGGAGGGCGTTGACAACGGACTCGGTTGAGTAGTCCTTGAGGATGTCGAAGTAGCAGGCACGGGTGGCTAGGCAGACGATGACCAGGCCCCATCTCTTCCCCTTCCCTCCTCCTCCCTCGCACACCACGAACGGACCTGCTTGATCCATTGTGATATAGGAGAAGGGTGGACTGGTGCAGTTGAAGCGGTGTTGGGCATAGGGGCCAAGGCTGAGTGTGCGCTGGGGGTTGGCCCTGAAGAAGCAGCAGGCGGTACAGTGTTTGGAGATGGACTTGGCCATCCGCTTGGCTCTGATGATCCAGAAGCAGTGCTGAGAGGCTTGAAGGGTTGCCGAGGCACCGGCGTGGCAGGTCTGCTGGTGAAAGTGGTCGAGTAGGAGTTGAGCGGTGGGGCCGTCAGGGATGACGATGGGGTCGGGCTTGTTGGAGTACTTGAACCGTCCCCTGGTGCGCTGCAGCCCATCCTCGTCCTCGTAGGTGTTCAGGCTAGTGCGTTGCTGGATGGTGAGGCTGGTCTGGGCCGCGCAGATGAGTGTGAGCTCCGCCTCCTCCAGCTCCTGGCTGGTCGGGCGCGGCTGCTGTGCTCCTTTCCCTTCTTTCATCACCTTTAGCCATCTTTTCAACCAAGCAAAATGTTTGATCAAATGTTGATAGCTTTTAGGCTGGAATTTTTTCCACGGCTGGCCCTTAGCCTCTTTTGTGTCCTCTATGGATCTTTTCTGGCCTTTTTGGCTCTTTTTTGGGCAAATGCCTCTTTTCTGGGCAGGCTTTTTCTTTCCTTTTCTTTTTTTATTTTTTGAGCCGTTTTTGTAGTAATTTTGTAGTAAGTTTGCAGTAGGAGTTTGTAGTAGCGTGTGGTGGGTACTTGGAGGCTGTGGGGCTTGTGTGGACGGTGTGGGTGAGGCAGCCGGGACTCCGTAGGCTCCTCTTGTGCTCTCGACGGAGTCCCCCGGGCCCTCCTGGCCCTCCCGGGCGTCCTTGAACACCTCGTCCAGGTAGGCTGTAGCCGAGGCCACTGAGAAGCTCTTCTCCGTCTCCTCTGTCCTCGTTTTCTTCAACTTCTTCTTGGTAGGCGGCATCCCCGTTTCCAGCTCCTCCTCCTCCTTGCCCCAGGCGGCGGCCTCGTCGGGCCAGTCGATGATCTCCTCCTTGAACCAGGCTGGGCCGGTGTAGTAGAGGTGATTGAGGGTGCCAAGGTTGAGTTCGGAGGCGGGTGTAGGATGAGTGACGTAGTCGGCGGGGTTGTCGGCGGTGCGGATGTAGCGGATGTGGTCGGCAGCGATGAAGGCAAGGATCTCCCTCACGTGCTTCCGCTCGTACGGCCTGCTCAGCTTCTCCGCCCTCTTGAGCCACCAGTAGACGACCTGGGAGTCCACGTTCAGGAACACCTGCTGCAGGTCCAGCGTCCCGCTCAGCATGCTCCAGACCAGTTCTGCTGCCCGTTTTCCTGCCAATGCTCCCCACAACTCTGCTCTGGGCACGGTGACCTTGGTGGTGCTGTTCTGGGCGATGAGGTGGTTCTTGCCGATGAGGAACTGGATCTTGTCGGACTGTTTGAGGTGAAGGGTGTAACCGTAGGCTTCTTCTGAGGCGTCAGTGGAGAGGATGAGGTGGACGGGCTGCTGGCACTTAATGGCGAGCTTGTGGGGGTAGACGGTGGTGCCAATCTTCTCCAGATCCTCCAACAGCTTCTTGAACTCCTTGGCCCGGTTGGTGTCGATCTTATTGCTCCACTTGAGCAGTGGCAGTGCGTGTTGGTGGAAGAAGAGTTTGAACTGCAGGAGAATGGGTGTGAAGAGGCCGTAGATGTTGTAGGCCCTGGCGACAGCGCTGAGAACGTCCTGCTTGGTGAGGCCTGCCTTGTCCTTCAGGTCCTGGATCTTGATCCCGCCCAGACTGAGCGAGTCCTTGCAGGTGTCCCACTTGAGGCCGAGAGCCTTGATGACGGTGTTGCTGTGCTTGGTGCTGTCGGGGAGGTCGGAGAGGATGGCCTTGTTGCTGGCGTACTCCCGGAGCTCCATTGCAGCTGCCTGGAAGACGCTTCGGTACCCGTTGGCGAGCTTCCTGCCCTCCTCCTTGGAGTTGAAGAGGCCGACGACGTTGTCCATGTAGGTCTGGCCGGGGATGGCGAGGACCTTGGAGCCGGAGATGCCATGCTTGTCACTCTTGGCCTCCTCCTCGCACAGTTTCGCGATGACCACCAGCAGCACCCAGGGACTGGATGTGGAGCCCATGATGAGAGAGGTGAATCTGAAGACCTGGAAGTTGTCACAGGTGAGAGGCTGGGAGATGTCCTTGGGCAAGATGACGTGGCAGGCGTCCCTGTCCTCCTCGGCGATGCAGACCTGGTAGAAGGCTTTCTTGATGTTGGCGAAGAAGAGGCAGGAGTAGCAGCGAAGGCGCAGTTGTAGCTCCAGCAGATCAGTCAGCAGATCAGGGCCCATCTCCAGGAGGTCGTTGAGTGAGAGCCCGGTGTCCTTGCTCTTGGCGGAGGCATTGACGACGGGGCAGAGCTTGGTAGTAGCGGAGTCTTCCTTGGGCACGCCGAAGTGTGAGAGGTGGTGGATGAGGCAGTTGGCGGGCGGGGCGGCGGTGACCTCCTCCAGGTACCCGTTGGCCTTGTGCCCGTTGAACATCTGGTAGTACTCCTGGCGCTCGCTGACGGACATCCTGTCGTGGACCCGCTTGGTGCGGGCAAAGGCCACGCGGAAGTCGCTGGAGAGCGCCTCCACCCCCTCCTTGAAGGGCAGGTGCACGGTGAACCGTCCTTGTTCGTCCCTGACAGCAGTGCTCAGGAGCTTCTTCGTCCTTTCTTCCTCTGTGGCTGGCAGCTTCTTGAACGCTCCTGCCTCTGTCCCCATCAACTTGTTCATGGCGTCCTTCAGGTTCTCGTCCTCCACCAGCATGCAGGCGCAGGCATAGCTGTTGAACGAGTAGTCGGAGCCGATGACGACTTCGCTCTGCTTGAGCTTGCCCTTGAGGAGATTGCCGAAGGCCATGTTCACGCCCGTCATGTCCTCTGTGATGGCCCAGCTTGTGGCTGCTCCTGGCCCCCAGACGTGCTCCAGCCAATCGTTGCCCAGCAGCAGGTGAACTTCCAGCTCTTGGACTGCAGGTGAAGGTGAGTTTTCATAGGCGCCCTTGAGGATGCCCTGCTTGATCTCGTAGCCCCCATGGTAGAGGGTGCCGGTGATGGTGTTGGTGACGCGGGCGGTGATGCCAAACTGGCTGCCGTTCTTGCACTCCAGGTTCTGGTTCACCTCGTGCATCTCCCTCCTCCTCTGCTCTGCCTCATGTGCCGTAGAGATGAAAGTGGTGAAGCTGGGGCCCTTGGTGAGGTTGAGGTTGTCCACGATGTCGGAGCGGATCCAGGAGATGTCGGAGCACCCATCCAGGAGCACGTTCAGCTGCTGTCCCGTTCCGCCTTGTAGAGGGTGAAAGGCTTGAGTGCTGAAGAAGGGTAGGATGGAGACGTCGGTGACGACGGAGCCGGAGACGGCGGTGGCGGCGGTGAAGTTGGGCTGATTGGACTGCTCGAAGGTGTCATCATGGATGGCCGTGTGGTGCTTCTTCTTGCAGAGGTGGCAGCGCTGCTTGCTCGTGCAGTCCTTGATGGAGTGCTTGGAGGAGAGGCAGTTGAAACAGAGCCGCTTCTCCTTGACCTTCTCTCGGCGGTCCTTCGTCTCCTTGTAGGTCTCGCATTTGACCGCCCAGTGCCGCTCCTCACAGAACGCGCATGGCAGGGCCAGTCTCTCCAACTTCCCGCCCTCCTTCTCCTCCTTTCCTTTCCCCTGCCCTTTCTGCCCGCCTTCAAACTGGCCGCTGGGGCTCTTTTGCTCTCCCCCTTGGCCCTTTGGGCTCTTTTGCTCTCCCTCCTGGCCCTTTTGGCTCTTTTGCCCTTCGGGCTGGGAGTTGGAGGCTAGGGTGGAGCCGGTTTGAGTGGGTGGGGCCTTGGGGACGCTGCTGTAGCTGGACTTGATCTTTATTTCCACCCGTAGCCACTTGAGCAGCTCTTCCATGCTTGGCGTAGGTGGTAGGTTCTGCGTATGGCGATGACGGCGAAGGCATTCTTGGGCTGTGAGTGGTAGGCGAGGTAGGACCTGGTACACCATGTTGTCGGTGTCCTCGACGCCGAGCCGTTCCAGCTTGTAGATGATGCCGGAGACCTCGTCGTAGAAGCTGCTCAGGGTGTCCTCCTTTGCGTTGCCCACCTTGGCCAGCTTGGTAAAAAGTGCAGCCTTGGAGAGATCTGTGTCGCCGTAGGTTTTGTCCAAAAGCTTCCAGGTGGTGGCCCAGGAGGCAACGTTGGAGGCGCTCAGATGCTGAATCTTGGCCTTGGCCGCTCCTCGCAGGGCCTGGCTCAGGTAGGTGAACTTCGCGTTTGATGAGAGGCTGGGCTGGGAACCCACCAGGTACCCGAAATCTTCTTTCCACTGCCAATAGACTGAGAGATCTTTGCCGTCAAAGGTGCTGAACTTGGGCTCTATTTTGGCGAGTTTGGGGTAGGCGGAGTAGGACTTGTTGCGCTTGGAGAGGTCTTGCAAGGTGTCGGAAACGACGCGAAGTGCTCGGGTCTGTTCTTCTAGGTAGTGTAGGAGAGGTGGATCTTGAGGTGGTGGTGGTTGTGGAGGTGCTTGATGATGGTGAAGTGGCGGTGGGGGCCCGTGAGGCGGTGGCGGACGCGGAGGTGGAGCCGCGCCCCATGTCCCGGGTGATGGTGGAGGTGGAGGTGGTGGATGGTAGCGTGGTGTGTGGTAGGAGGCATGGGAGGCATGATTGGAGCTGTGGATGGAGTTGGGTGGATTGGGAAGTTGCTGGAAGCCTGCTTGTCAAAGCTGGAGTTGCAAGCGACGATTTTCTTCTTGAAGGCGAACGATGGAAGACCCGTTCTTGGGCCAGTCCTGAGGGTTGTAGAGGCTGGGGTAGGTGGAGACGTTGGAGGTGGTGTGGGTGCGACGGGAGACTGCGGAGCCGAACACGCTCTCATTCTCCACGTACTCATCCCCGTCCTCGGGGTCCTCCAGGCCCGCGTGGTGCAGCTCCGGCATGGGGCGGTAGTCCACCGGACCCCCTTCCCCTCATCCCATAGCCCCTGCCAGACCAGTTGACGTACAAGAGGAGAGGTGAATGGCTGGCCTTTGGGCGGGGTGCAGGTGACGCAGTGGATGCGGGGCATGGCAACATGGCGGCAGCGTGCCTCCTCCACGGCGGCTCAAAGGGTGTCCCACATGGCGACGGTGGCGCTCCCCAGGGGCTGGTAGGCGTCGTCAAAGCCAACGCGGCAGACAGTGGCCTGGCAGTTGTCGCAGAGGAGCTTGCGGGCGGAGTGATGGGTGCGAAGGCGAGGGCGAAGGCGGCAGACCTGGTCACAGTTGTTGCGCCAGAAGTAGGCCGGGCGGGGCTGGACGGGGTCTTCCTCTATGACGTTGATGATGAACTAGTTCTGATTGTACTTGGCCCTGAGGAGGGCCATTGGGGGTTTGGTGGAAGGGTGTTGGGTGAGAAAAGGGTGCGCGGTTAGACCAGCGTTGGAGAGAGTAGGTATTGAGGGAGTGGAATGGGTGTGGGTTATGGTAGGTGCTGACGTCACTCAAGCGCAAGCGCAAGAGTTACGAAATCAGCCAGGAAGCTTCTAGAAGGTTTGGAAAAAGGAGGCAAATCGCCAATAAAATGGCATCAACGCAGGGGATGGGTGAGAAAGGTGGGTGAGAGGATGGGAGAGAGAGACTGAAGAGGACGAAGGCAATGCTGAGGAGCTTGTACTGGGCGTCCTAGGCGGGAAGGCCGTTGTCGAAGTTGTTGCAGAAGTTGTTCCGGGAGCAGCCCATCTCGCCCAGCTTCAATTCTTCACCCAAAGAACCCATTCGAAAAAATTGAAAGAGACACCAAATGAAGAGGTGGATGGAACTAGGAGCTCCAGAGCCACCGGGAACGCTTGAAGGCCTTGGACTTGGAGAGATGGTAGATGGTGAAGATGCAGGAGATCCCGTTGTAGTCTGTGCCGTTCCTGCTTGCCTCCTCCCCGCCGGCGCGGTTGAAGAAGCTGGTGATGAGCAAGAAGGCGTTGAGGCCTGGCTCCAGCTGTTTGGTGAAGTTTGGACTTGTAGCCGTAGTTATTATCGCAAGTGAAAATGGAGTGGCCGAAGGCCCAAGAAGCGGAAACTTTGCGCCCCACTGGACACATCGCAAAAACAATGCAGATCACGGCAAGGTGCGTGTCCAAAAAGAGACGTTCCTCTCACACAGACACAGCCCAGGCCCATCGCCCTGCTAGGTGGTGCAGCACCACGTCACCGGGTCGCAGCTCCAGTGCTTGAGAGGTAAAGAAGAAAGGGTACTTGAAGGAAGTCCTGCAGGGCCTCGGAGTAGGAGCTGGAAGGCGGGGTGGCGAAGAGGGTGGCGGCCGCTTTGCGCTCCCACCAACTGAGCTCAGACACAGCCCAGGCCCATCGCCCTGCTAGGTGGTGCAGCACCATGTCACTGGGTCGCAGCTCCAGTGCTTGAGAGATAAAGAAGAAAGGGTACTTGAAGGAAGTCCTGCAGAGCCTCGGAGTAGGAGCTGGAAGGCGGGGTGGCGAAGAGGGTGGCGGCCGCTTTGCGCTCCCACCAACTGAGCTCAGACACAGCCCAGGCCCATCGCCCTGCTAGGTGGTGCAGCACCACGTCACCGGGTCGCAGCTCCAGTGCTTGAGAGGTAAAGAAGAAAGGGTACTTGAAGGAAGTCCTGCAGGGCCTCGGAGTAGGAGCTGGAAGGCGGGGTGGCGAAGAGGGTGGCGGCCGCTTTGCGCTCCCACCAACTGAGCTCAGACACAGCCCAGGCCCATCGCCCTGCTAGGTGGTGCAGCACCACGTCACCGGGTCGCAGCTCCAGTGCTTGAGAGGTAAAGAAGAAAGGGTACTTGAAGGAAGTCCTGCAGGGCCTCGGAGTAGGAGCTGGAAGGCGGGGTGGCGAAGAGGGTGGCGGCCGCTTTGCGCTCCCACCAACTGAGCTCAGACACAGCCCAGGCCCATCGCCCTGCTAGGTGGTGCAGCACCACATCACCGGGTCGCAGCTCCAGTGCTTGAGAGGTAAAGAAGAAAGGGTACTTGAAGGAAGTCCTGCAGGGCCTCGGAGTAGGAGCTGGAAGGCGGGGTGGCGAAGAGGGTGGCGGCCGCTTTGCGCTCCCACCAACTGAGCTCAGACACAGCCCAGGCCCATCGCCCTGCTAGGTGGTGCAGCACCACGTCACCGGGTCGCAGCTCTAGTGCTCGACTGATGTGCTTCTTCAACCCCATTCCAACTTCACGCTTAGCAGTGCCTGTGGAGTGACGTCAAAAATAGCTTCTCATACATCGTAATTTGGTGGATTAAAAAAATTAAAAATATGCACCTTTCAGAACTAAATCTCTCAATGTGATCCCTGTTACTTTTATTTTATTCCTAATAATTTATATAGAATAAACTAAATTACGCCTCTAAAAATGCATGTAATCGGATAATCTCTTTATACGATAATAAATTCGCCATCACGTAACATGATGCGATGTTTTAAATTCAGGAAAATATTAAGCAATCAAGAATTTCCAAAAACGTTGTCCTAGAATAGCTAAATATTTGAAAAAGTGAAATATTGAAGTGCTATCTGTAACTAAAGTGACCTAATGCAATCATTGGACATCTATATTATTGAAGTATCCGATAATATAACACTGTAACAGAAAATAAAGCCCAAACTCAGAATTAATTGTAATGGAAAAAGAAAGAGGATATAAGAGGATGCATATGTGCAGGATACCTTGTACTCGTAGCCCATGATAATGGAGTCCGCGATAGAAAGATATTCTTTGGTGAGGCCAAGGGAGAGGGCGCACATTTTATGCACATCCGCGTCGTCCTCCTTCTGCTCCAAAGCTGCGAAGGCCCAGGCTTTGGCTGCCAAGTTGAAGAGGTTCTGAGCAACGCTGAAGTTGATGACAATAAAACCTTCGAAGACGAGATCTTTCCTGAGAACGTTGGTGATATCCTTGGGCAGGGTTTCGGCGTAGAAGAAGGTGGCACGGGCCATGCGCCAGAGGAACTCCGCCTCCTCCACTTTCCCGCCCAAGGCCACCAGAGTCTCACGCATCAATTCATAGGCCTGTGAATTGGCTTTCATTTAATTCCTCGCATATTTTAGTATTTTAGTCCTCGCATAAATAGTGAACCCAACATTGACACTCACAAGCTTATGAAAAGGATTGATTTGGTAACCGCTTTTTTGTGCTCAGGGATGGAGTCCTTCTGCCAACGCTCCACCTGGGCGTAAATATCGCTCAGGCTCATCTCCTCCATCGTCGTCTCGTCCGAAATGCTAGCCTCCTGAGTCCTCAACATACCAACCACACTTCGCTCTCCGCAAGTAGGGATTCGGCAAAGGGCAACGGAGTTTCCGGGGCATCCACGAAGGCCGCCAGGTCCTCTTCATCCGAGGATTGGGTCAGACCCTGCCAGGCTTCTGCAAGGATGAGTGGTGGATGGTGGTTGAGGGAGAAGATGAAGAGAGAGGCGGACGCATTTGAGGAGTGAGAGGAGGGCGGGAGGCGGATGGGAGGCTGCCGCCCTGGCTCAGCTCCCGCACCTCGGAGCGCAGACTGCTCACCTCCGAGCGCAACAGCTCCAACTCATGCCTCAATCCAACAAACCCTCGCCCCTCCCCTACTCTGCATCCTTCCATCTATCCTTATTTGGACACGCTCTGGTAGTGCCAGCCCCTCTCTCTGCCCAGCGAAGCATGGCCTTTGACCTTGTCAAGGGGGCGGCTGAAGGAGAAGAGGGAAGATGGTGGAACCGAAGGTCTAGGGAGGGCGTGCGAAGTTTGTTGGCCAGGGCGACGGTGGCGAGGGTGACGGCGGCGCCGGCTGCTGCCCCCACGCCCACCCCGATGGCCAATTGCAGACGATTGCTCCGCTCCATCCCTCCCTTCTTACACCCTCCAATGTCGATTATTAGACGAAGAGGGAAAGTCGTATAGACCTATGCTCATGTTTGATTTTTTCTCTATCAGGCGAGCTCTACTTTTTTGCGCGACTTTTTAAAACTCGCTTGGGGACTAGGACGAGTGAATGTTCTGAAAATTGATGGGCATTTACTACATTTATCGCAAGGTTAAACAATCTATTGGAAACTTGGGGAAAATCAATGAATCAAGCTTCATCTGCTAGCCAGCTCCACCATGCTTCCAGCCTTTAGTTAAGTATGTATGAGGACGTCTGGGGTGGCAGGAGGAAACTGCGCAGTTGATGGAACTTGCGGTTATCAGCAGCGACACTGGGGCAGTGCCCCTGTTTGTAAACTAACGGGCCCTCGCGCGTGATGCTGATTCATTCTTACGCATTTGCACCCCACATCTTTCCTTGTATCACATACTCTGAAAAGATTCCGCCAGCTTATTCCATTGTTTAATTTCAGAGCTCTCAATTTCTCTTCGCTCTCAAACATGTCACTCTACCCCAGCCTGGAGGATATGAAGGTGCACCAGATAATGCAGGTTCTTCATATTCCCCTACCAATCCTATCTTTTGGAAAGAGTGCAACTCATGGGTTCTGGGTTTTGAGGCGCAAGAAGCGACGATGACTCCACCTCAACCAGCCTACAACAGTCAAGGGCTACTTCCCGCACCCTCTGCCCCCTTCAATCCAACGGAGATGGCAGCCTCGTACCCCTCCCTCATGGACGAGTACATGGGTCTTCATCTGGAGCCGCCCTCCGGTTTCATTTCCACCTGTCATAAACTTGAATCAAACTGGACTCTTGGAATACAGGCCCTCTTAGCCAGCCCGGCTACCCCACTCCGCCCAGCTCCACCGCTGTCACGCTGCCCTCCTACCAAGCGCCCGCTCTTCCAGCCTCCTCTCCTGCGGGAAGCATGGTTCACATTCCTATACTCCATGACTGGGAGAGCAATGGGCAATGGATGGGGCAGATAGCGCCGCTGAGTGGCGGCAGTGTGGGCCTGGCGCGGGCGGGGGCGACGAATGCAGTGCGGGAGGTGAGCCTCTGCAAAGACGGCGACGGCAAAGTGGGCCTCCGTCTCTGCGACATCGATAAGGCTTCTCCTCCTTTGAGTGGGTCTAAGAATTCACTCAATGATGAAATAGACTGCAGGGTGTCTTCGTGCAAATGGTGGCCAAGGGCAGCCCGGCGACGATGGTGGGCCTGCGCTTCGGGGACCAGATCCTGCAGGTGGACGGACGGGACCTGGCCGGGCTCAGCGGCAGCAAGGCCATGGACCTCATCGCCAAGTCCCGCGCTCAGAGCTTCCAGCTCGCTGTGCGCAGTCGGTGAGGGGGTTTAGGGGAGCTAGGCCGGGGAAGATGGGCAAATAGAGTGTTGCCAGGCCACTGGAGCGAACGATAACGCTGCACAAGGACAGCGGGGGCCATCTGGGCTTCGTGTACAAGGGCAACCGCATCACCGCCATCGCCAAGGACTCCAGCGCCGCTCGCAACGGCCTACTCATAGAGCACGCCTTCCTGGAGATCAACGGACAGAACGTCGTCGAGCTCAAAGTCCCGCATCACTCAACTCTTCCGCATTTGACAAGTAGAAATGGAAGGGATTTGCTAGGAGAAGGAGATAAAGAAGATTCTCGAAGAAGCGGGGCAGACAGTGACGCTCACCATCATGCCCTGCTACATCTACAACCACATGGTGAAAAAGTAAGCATTTTTCCGCAGGTTGCAGCTCGAATGATGTATTGGCGTGATTTTAGAATGGCAACGAGTCTTCTGAAGAAGACGATGGATCACTCTATTCCAGAAATATGAAGTATTTACGATTGATCGATCATGTCAATATTTATCTGTAGCTTTCTCCAAGACATAATATTTATTCTGCATCCGAAACTGCTTAGTTTAAACGGGTTTTGTAATCCATTCAAGCCAAGTGATATAATGAGTGATATTGTTTTGGTTGTGCTCGGCTAATGAAAGTTTCTTGGGATCATCAAAGTCCTTGAATGTTTTTGTTCTTCTGAAATAAATATCGTGGTTTAAAGCAGCACAGGTGAACATACGTCACAGCTAAGGCGCAATTTGCTCATGTAATACTATATCTTAAAGTGTACCTAGTTTCTTGGCTGGATGGAATGAAAATGAGGTAACAGTGAAGATGGGCTTTGGTTGACCGCCGTTTTGAGCGGGCTGACAGAGCTCCCCCAGCCTTCAAATTTCTGGCTACGACGACGCGGGATATAACTATTGCTCTGTTTGATCTGCTACTGCATGACGATGCCTATCTTTTCATTTCAATTCGTTGCTTGGTGTCTTGAGTGCAGTGTGTCTGCTTCAGAGGATTTCATATGAAACAGAAGTTGAGAACCTGCCAAAGTCGACTGCAGCGTATTGCAAAGGAGATAAACATGGATTATTTTCTTTGGGAATACGAATCAGCACAGCTAAGTGAAAACAGCACATTTGCACGTGTGGAATATCGCAGAATTTCAATAGTAGACGACACTAGCTGCGTTCTAAAACCTAGTGCTAAGGTAGAGCATCTACTCTATATTCCATTCCATCTCATTTTTCTGGCAAGTAAAAAATAAAGTAGCAGAAACAAGAAATAGGGCTAGAAATTGTGTTAGTATCCGTAGCCGGTCATGTCAATCTTGATGTTGAGTGGAGCTCTTCGCTCCTCCGCCTCACTCTCATCCGAGCTCGACTCCGCCGTCTCCTTCCGATCAATGCGATAGCTGCAGCCTTTCCACCTTCACTCCCCTCACCTCTAGACTACCCACAGCTCACCTGGCCTCCCCGATCTCCTCGGCCGTGAACTCCAGCTGGGGATGGGCGATGCGGTAGCTTCAATTGTTGGTTATTGGGTTGAGGAGTGGAGGAGAAAAGTGGAGTGAAAAGAGGAGTGGAGTAGAAAGGGAACCCTTCGTGCATGTCTTTGGTAGCGCTGGGGTCGAAGGCGGCCTTGTGCGCCTCCTTGACCTGCTCGGCCGTCTCCTCGGGGTTCAGGTTCCCCGCGTCCATCACCGCGTCCATGTCCAACTCCGCCACTTGCACGTAGTCCGTCTCCACCTGCACACACCCCCATCTCTGCTTCTGCCCTTTCTCTGACACAGGCGCTTTCTCCCTTCTTCTTCCTGTCTAAGACTCAGGTGGAGAGCAGGCTAAGGCCGCCTGCTGTGGCAGAAACTGAATCAGCCTTGCCTCACCAGCCAGCTGCATCATTCTGCCTTTGTAATCTCAGCTCAACCATTCTCCTACCCTGGTCATATATAAATGGAACCAGTGCTAAGCCCAGTCAAGATCTAAAGGGTTTTTGCTTCAGAGGCCAATTGGGAGTGTGAGATGCAGCTGGTGGGCGTATTCCTGCTGCTGGGGTTAGGCCTGGCTCTGGGCGGCAAGCAGTGCCTTCGGGTGAAGGGCAACCTCTACTGCCCGGGCATCGCCGACGGATCCAGGGCCGATCTCAAGCTCTACGATGATGACGCTGCTCGTTCCGCCTATTCCTCACAGCCCCAGCCCAGCCTCCTAATACCCTCATCCCCTCTTGAGGCTTGGACGATGTGATGAAGCAGCGCACAGTGCACTTTACCAATGGGCGTGCGGCCTTCGACCTCCAGGGCTACGCGTCGGACCTGATTTCGGACATCGATCCCTTCCTCACCGTATCAAACCCCCTGTCTTTCTTCCATGACAGAAGTTGGAGGGTTCGTGGCTCTAGGTCTATCACCGCTGTGGTGAGTCGGTGGTGGATCAGACAATTCGCTGTCCACGGAAGAACAAGTACGCCCTGAGCGACAAGTTCATACACGACGGCGACGACTGCTCCGAATACACACCCCTTGACCTGGGAGATCTCAACCTACAAATCCCTGTCCCTCCTCCAGCTTCCTCTGTTGACCTAATCAATTCTATATTCCAGGGCGGAAGCTCATCATCTGAAGAGCGCGACTGCATTCACTGAGCCCTTCTCTGTGATTCAAGAAATGACTCTCTCATTTCGCCATCGCACAATTAAACAGAAAGAACTGTTCTAAGAAAAGCAATGAAAAAGTGGACTGCACACCTGGTACTGATACTTGGAGATGTAGCGGACGAATTTCTCGACCCGGTCAGGATCCTCGTGTCGGTCCAGGGAGACGGAGCGGACGACGGTGTGGCTGACGGTGGACATGGGCATGGTGAACTCCACCTCCACCGTCGGCGAGAACGCCTCCGGCATCAGGTCGAAGCTCGACAGCTCGAACCTTGGCCCAGGAGTGTAGAATGTACTGGAGGGAGGGAGGCGGGCAGTTGGGAGGCAAACCGGCATCGTAGGAGGTGATTCTTGTAAGCGCCGTGGTGCTTCTCGGGGAGGCGGGGAATGCGCCAGACGACGGCGCGGTAGACGTGCTCGTACTTGGCCTCCCCGATGGCCGCCTCCATCAGCGACTTCTCCGCCCCCTCCGTACCCACCACCACGCCCAGCATCCGCTCTTCAGTGGGGGCCCAGTTGAGGTGGAGGGAGGGGGGGAGGGAAGAATGGGAGGACCCTTGAAGTTCTTCACTTTGCCCGGCCTCTTGGTCTTGGCGTGAACGGAGCCGTAGCCCCAGTGCCGCTCCTCGCGGAACAGGTAGATCCAGGCTTCCGGGATGGGGAAGCGGATTTGGATGTCTTCGCATGGCACCTCAAAATACAGCTATCCTTTCATTCTCAACCTGCTTTACACAAGTGATGATAATGATCTAAATTGATCTAAAAATTTATATATTTTTTGCAAATTATGTCTTTCATTTCGTATAACGTAAGTTCAGAAAACATTCATTGAATAATGAGACCTAACAAAAGATTGATAATCAAGCATTGCAAAGGGCAATAAGATGGAAAGGGGCGGCCAAACCTGGTGAGCTTTGCGACTGCGGAAGCCGGCCACCATGGCCTCGATTCGGATTTCAATCTGGGCGTTTTATATTCCTTCCATTCCATGGCCAGAAGAATGGGCGACAAGAAACCTTAGAGCCGGCAATTTTCATGGTGGAGCGAACGGAAAGCGGCAGTTCCCGGTTCTTTGGCGGTCGAACGCGATAGCTGAAAGCAGCACGCCGTTCAAGGGAGGAGCAGAGAGATGTTTAGGGCGAAGATACCGCATGACTTCGAAGAAGATGCCGTCGGGGGGCATGAGCTTCACCACGTGCTCCTTGTCGAACTCCACCTCTCGGACGGTGTTGTGAAAGTCCAGGCCTTCCGTAGTTCGAATCCAACGGTCCGTGTACTGCAGACAGGATAAGGAGCTGCTAAGATGGAAGGATGAACTACCATGGGCATGATGTCTTTGCGTCGAACGACCTCCTTGCCCACGCGACGGCGATCGTTGAGTCCGACCTCCACGAACGGCATCCCAGACACGAAAGCCAGCATGAAGATTCGCACCTTCAAGCCCCATCTTCAAAACTTCACCCCTTCCACTGCCCACAGAAGCTGAACCCGTGCTTTCTGATCCCCCACGCAGCCTGTCTTGTCCACATAGGCATCGTACTCGTCGTAGCAGTGCACTTGGACCTGCAGCAAGCCCCATGTCTCCATAATTTAGGGCGTACACATGAATTGAGCAATACCTCATCCTGCTTGTAGAGTACGGACTCCTCACGCTTGGTGATGGAATGGAACACGACGTCCTCCACGGCATGCACAAAGGAGGCCATCTCGCGGTGGTCAAGACAGCCGAACTTGAGCAGCTGAGAGGAGATGGCTGCATGCTCCAGCGGCATTCCTGCAGTCCCACTCAGCTT
>JASANA010006312.1:0-44600 GCA_030248095.1 Ptycholaimellus sp. GST1_10
AGCGGGAGCCTCCATTCTGCTGGTAGCCTTGTTGGTGAAAGAGCCGGAGCGCGGAGCTAGCGACCATGGCGGCATCGGGGAGGAGAATCGGAGCAGCGTTCTCGAGGACATCCTCTACCTGTCCAGGAAGTCCGCTCTCATCCACTCCTTCCTTCCATCTGGAGGGCCTAAGCTGGACCTTCAGTTGGAGCTTCATTTGGACGACGCTGGGCTCCACCATGGTCGCCTTCATCTCCGGCTGTCTCCCTGTCTGGGTGCCAACGCTACTCGACCTCTATTACTACAAAAACTACATCGTACCCGACAAAAACACGTCCTACTCTTCGTCTCTTTCGGCTAGTGTGGCTGAGCAGGGAGATTTGAGTATCTCGGTGATGTTCGGGGGAGCGGCAGTGGTGGGGGGTCTGGTAGGCTGCGCCATGGGCTCAACGCTGTCTCAAGTTTGGCGTCGCCGCGTGGGTCATCACCGACCGGATGCATGGCGTTCTCTTTCTACCTTCTCGCTACCTCCCAGCCTCGCCCGTTGTGCTGCATGAGTGCTGGCTTGCAGTGTGTGGGGTGGGGCTGCTGGTCTGCTGTCCGATGGGTTGGCTATCCATGACGCTGGTTCCGTTCAGCATCGCTGCCAGCTGGGTCCCCATCCCTTCCACTGCAAAACCAGGACTAGTTGGATGCCTTGCAGGTATTCGTGTACATATCCGTGACACTGATCAGCATAGGCTGGCCGGTGGTGAGCGACATCCTCATGGTAGTTTCTTGCTCCGATAGGGCAGTAGTGGTAGTGTGAGTGTTTCTGGTTTGAGTACGTGGTGGTGCCGCGGCGTCGGGCGACAGCTGTGGCAGTGCAGACGGCCGTGCTTCATCTCCTGGGCGACGCTTTCTCCCCCCTGCTCATCGGAACAGTGCCCAATTGACAACATATTATTCGCCAGGGGGAAAGGGGAGAAAGATGGATTGAGGTCTCGGACAAGCTGGCGGGCAGTTCTGGGCTACAGCAGACGGACTACTCGCATTTCCAGCACCTCAGGGACGCGCTCTACGTGCCTATGATCGCGCTGGCCCTGGGGGCCGCCTGCTTTCTGGCATGCTCCTTCACCATCGTTCAAGATCGGCGCAAAGCCTTCCAGGGTTGCTCCGTTCATTGACAGGGTCCAATGAATTCATGGGCATCTTGTGATGCAGACAGCATGGCTCCCACAAGTTCTTCACTGGCCATCATGCAGAATGAAATGATTACCAAACTCTGATTTTGACTCAGCTGCCACTTTTGTGAATTTGAAATGTCTGCAAGAATATAAAGTTCGCAATCAGCTACAAGTACGGCAAAAAACTGTTGAATAAATTGGGAAGAAATTACATTTCCATAAAATATTTCATTTTTGTCGATTCTTTCCTTAAAATGTTTCATTTTTCACATCCTTTCATTCTTTCTTTGAAACGTGCTAGAATGAAGAATTTGCGTATTATTTTATACATCAATTCTGCCATGATATTTACACATAAACACAACATTGGACTCAAAACAGTCACTAAACCAATATCTATGCTGCTAAATATTATTTAGGGTTAGGTAGTTTTTGAGCAGCAATATGAAGGATGCCTTTGGGTGTGAGGTGGGATTTGAGGGTGGCAAGATCCACGTCCGGGGGAAGGTGGTAGGTGCGGTGGATCTCACGTCGAACCATGGACCCAACTTTGTCTGAGCGGTCCTCGTGCTGACACTGAATGACCAGATCCATTCCACACACCTCAACCCCCATTCCAGCATTCCACCAGCCTCACTAGATCTCCACCAAGAATGGGCCAAAGAAGCGGAGTTGAAAAAGAGGAAACTGAGACCTTGACGTCAATCTCTCTTGGGGTGAAGAAGCGGACTTCAAGGCCGACGGCGAACTTCTCACCATCGTTGATCACCTCCACCTCTCCGTCGTTCTTCTGCAGGGGCCAATCCCAAACGCGTCCCACAAATCCCTCCTCAAATACCTCCTACACCAATCTCTTCCTTCCAAAATGTAACAAATGGAAACTTCTCTTGAAGACGGGGCCACAGTTTTGCTGCTGGACATGACAACCATCGAACTACAGATATTGCCTGCCTAATTTTTCATCTAACACTTCCAACAGCTTTGTTTAGCCAAGAATCAGCAAAGCCGATAAGCTGTGGGAAAAGAAAAAAAATAATGCCAAAAATGACTTGAAGGGTGAAGAGCTAGTCTGAAAGCCTGGTATTGTCTGAGAGCAGCATTGGGATAGTGTAGGGGGAGTGTGCAGCAGGAGGAGATAGGTTGAATGTGGGTGGTAGGAGGGAGTGTGGTGTGTATGGGGGAGCTGAAAGGAGGCGGGGGGAAGGGCGGACTTCCCTTCACCCCTCGCTCTGCTTTCCTTGGGAAGTGTGCAGCTAGAGGTTGTGGGGGGTGGAGGGGAGGGCAAAAGGTGGCGGGGTGTGGAGACTGGGGGTTCTGGCTGTGGGCTAAGTGAAGACTAGGAAAAGCTAAGCACCATACTGTCTTAGAACCATCGTCCGAAAAGCAACAAAGTCACTAACTGTTTTGAAGAAATAGATTAATTGGTAACTTTCTAAAGCATTGCAAATAAGAAAATGATCTTCCTGTAGTGAAGGTTGCTCTCGTATCTAGTGGTGATTACAATCAAAATATGAGATCCATAAAATCGCAGTTCGCTGAATTTACTTTATTATTTCTTGCCCACGTGACCTTTTAAGAAAACTAAATTAAAACTAAATTTTGGCCTCGAGATCTCCTTTTTTGATATGTTCCTTTTTCCATTTTGAGATATGAAAATGATATTCCATGATTTTGATTTTATTGAGTTAAAGTATTTATTATCCTTGCACCCTTTTGCTTTTTATATGTTAGTAGCACCTGTCATTGTAATTAATTTGTAAATCATAAAAACTATTTATGTCCATTTCAAGTTTTGCAAGCCTCAGAAATCATTAAAACAATCGAAAAAATGGGTAGATATCAAAGGAACAAGAAAGCATGTGCAGGAATCTTGAACGGTAAGAAGCCAAACGAAGACGTGATTGATTTGGATGGATTCGACCAGTTCACACCTTATCCTGGCGCCTACGCAAGCTCCCCTGCGCCCAAACAGCAGCAGAATCCCTATCGCATCGGCTTCAAAGCCCTCCAGTTGGACGAAGACCTCCCCGATCCACGACCACGACCACCTACACCTTACCAGCCCCAGGCCCCAGTTCAGCAGGTCCATCAGCAGCCCTACACCCCGACGCCTGTCTTCAACCGTCAGCAGCTTCCAGTGCCTCGCCGACTCGTCAAGAAGCAGCCTGCTCAGGCCATGCCCTATGCACATCCAAGGCTTCCCAATCGTCGCCAGCAGTCTCCATCCAGCTCCTGCGCCACCTCCTACCCTTCATCATATGCCGCCAGGCACAACGTCAACACCCCCTTTCCCAATTACCCCTTGCCTCTCCCGCCCAAAGCCCCAAAGCCATGGCCCGGCCCAAGGCCCTACGACGCCCCCAATCACCGCATCTACCGGCAGCAGTCACCAGCAGCTCAGATGCCTCCACGACCCAACGTCTACCACCCTGTCTACCGTCAACCGCCTCCAAGGCCTGCTGCTGCTCAGCCAATGGTGTCCATGCAGCGTCCTCGGCGGCAGGCGTCCTTCTCCGCCTCTTCCTTCTCCTCACCATCCTCCCATCAGTCCACCACCACCTCACCCTCCTCCGCCTCCACCTCCACCTACAGCACCGCTCCAGCAAAGGCCCTGCCCAAGCGGGGAGGAGGGAAGCGTCTGGGCCCGGAGCTGCTCCTCTACCCCAGTCGATCCGGCAACAACATCGTCGCCCGGAAGCCGCGACGCGGACGACGTCGTGGGGGATCGGAGAGAAGAGGCTCACTGCGCCGCCACCGTCCACGATGTTGCAGCCAATATAAGCGCCCATCTTTCTAGCCCCAGTTATGTCATTATTTATTTTCTGCCCCAATTTGCTTTTTGTGCGATGCTATTTTATGGTTTGTTTTTTACTGCCATTGAATATTTGCTTTAGAATGGACTATTTCCAGCCTAAATTGTAAAATTTCCTCGTTTTTAAACTATCTTCTTTTCACTATTAATAAATAAAAGCTATAGATTTTGCTTGGATTAATTTATCCATTGGTAATGCATTACGATGAAAGATTTGGATTGAAAACCTGTCTTCTCAATGTTAGGCTACCGGCCATTTTTCTGATCTCAAGCAAGGAGTTAGGGCATATTGAACCTGATAAATTGGTCCAATTGATCTAACTTTAACTGGCGGATTATTGGGTCCTAACTTTTGGCCACAGTGGTACACGCCCAAAAACATTGAGAAAGCAACATCAACATTTCAACAACAATTGAGCATATTGAAACAACGTATCTTTTTTATTGTTTGCACTCCTATTTTGCATTCTGTTGTGATTTCGGCTACCTATCTGATTGTTTTTTGTGCAATTTTCTGCATTAAATTCGAGATAGGAGAAAAGCTAAGGTCAGAACCAGCCCATTGCCTTCCATATTTGGTGCGTAATGGAAGAAGCCACATGGAAGTATATGAAAAAAAGGGGTGGGGGTTACCCTACCGTAGTAAGGTTGGGTAGGGTGTGTAGGTGCGGGAGAGGGAGTGCCTAGCACAAGGGAGGCGGAATGGTGGTGGTGGTGGGGGTGGGAGGGCGAAGGAGAGGAGGTGTGTAGTAGAAGGGGGGCAGCGCAGCGCTGAGGAGGCATGGCTGGCTGGCGCTAGGCTGCCCAGGCGAGGACAGAGCAGGAACACATACAGCGTCAGCGTGAGACCCAATGCCTCCCTCTCTCCCTCCTCCCACCACCCCTCACATGCCCCCCTCCCACTCCTCCCTCAGCCCCTTCCCCCCTCCCAGTGCGCTGGCAAAGACAGTCCTGTGAGGACGGCAGTGGGCTGTCACTGTAGGCGCGTAGTGCGTATGCCAGGTGCGTGGTGTGAGGTGAAGGGTGGACAGAAGGCGATTGAGGAGGATTGAGGAGGCAAAGAAGGGGAGGGGAGGGGAGGAGATTGGAGCTGGCGCAGTAAGTCTGCTCTATGTCGTCTTGGTGCCTGGCTACACCCATCAGCCATCCACAGCCACGCCCCCCAGCCGCTGCCATGAAGCGCCGCAACCCCGACACCAACAAGCTTCGCAAGCTCAAGCGCAACCGCCTCGCAGACGGCGTCTGCTCCGGGTATCCTCTCCTCTTACTCCTTTCTTACTCCTCTACCCACCCTCTCCCACACCCAACCAACTGATGCAGGAGCCTGATCTACATGAAGCTGCTAGTGGCTTGGACGCTGCTGCTGATGGCGGATTTCCTGCTGGGATTCCGCTTTGAGTACCTCTGGCCTTTCTGGCTCCTCCTGCGCTCCATCTACGACTCCTTCCGCTACCAAGGCGTCGTTAGTCTCAACCTCCTCCGCTCTTTTCCTTTGCCTCTTCCAAATGCGGATAACTAAGGCCTAAAAAAGGGGATGTATTGCAGGCATTCAGCGTGTTTTTCGTGTGCATAACGGTGACTTCGGACCTAGTCTGCTTCCTGTTTATCCCAGTGCAGTGGCTCTTCTTCTTGGCCAGCACTTACGTCTGGGTCCAATACGTTTGGCATGCAGGTTACCCATTTACACCCCTGCCCATTGCTTCTTTCCAACAGCAATAACACTCGAGTTTCTTTTAAAAGTTAAATTAGCCTTGCAAAGGAAATTTCTTACCTTGTAAAGGAAATTTAGGATTTGATGGCGAATTTTTTGCCAACACTATTGTGACCTCTCATAAATGTTACCGGTCCTATCATAAGAACAAGTAGGTATTTTAGAATTAGATGTGTCGTGCGTTTTTTTGTTCATGCACGCTCTAAAAAGGGACGAGAAACCGAGTCCTTAAAGAAAATGCAAATGTAGTTTCTCAGGCAGATGCCACAAGAATTAGGTTTACATCCTTCTCCCTGATCTCTAAGCGATTGGTTTTTTGGAGGAACTAAATTCAAATATGTCCGATTGTTGCATATATTTGCTTGGTTTAAGGTGAATTTTCATTAACGTGCCTTAATTAACCCGCAAACTATCTTCCACGCGCAGTAATCTTGATTCGCAGACAAAGATCGCGCGATATGGTTCTTATTTTTAGGAAAAACATTAATGCAATATAAAAAGCATAAACCGTTTTTAAAATGGAATATGCGTATGAAAAGGAGCATGTCTGTGAATTGATGAAGGAGTGTAATTGCATTGGAGATCGGGGTATCTGTCTGCCAACAGTGTCGCTGTGGCTGCTGTTCATCTACGTGGAGGCTTCGGTGAGGCTGAAGGAGCTTTCCGTCGCCTCCCGCGCCTTCCCCTTCACGCTTGATCTCTGTCGCCCTTTTGCAGCTCACTGGTTACCTTCACTTATTCTTTTCCTCTTCCCCTCCCCTCCTCTTCTTCCTCTTCCCCTCCCCCCTCCTCTTACTTACGCATCACATCTATACTTTCTCAGCTCCCGTCACACCCCACTATCAATGTAAACAAGAGCGGCCTCCAGGCTTTGACTGGTATGCGCCACATGTCTTCTCTCTCTCCCTCCCTTCCTCCCGTCTCCCCCCTCCCTTCCCCCTCCCTTCCTGCTCTCCTCCCTTCCCCCCGCCACAGCTACAGCGCTAGGCCAGACCCCCAGCAGCCCTTAGCCGCAACGCCTAACGAGAATCCTCTCCCTTCCCTCTCGCATTGCCGCTACCCTGCTCCCTTGGGGAGAATGCGCAGAACACCCCCCTGCCCCCTCCTCTTCCTCCTTCCCCGCCTACCCTCTGCTCCTCTCTTATTATCGATTTGACTCCTCCTGCGTCGCAGCACCCCCCTTTGCCCCCTTCCGCCTCCTCCCTCCCGCTCTTCTCTACACTTACCCCTTCCATCAACCACCACACAGCCTTCTATCCCCCTCTTGTCCACATTCACTCACACCATCCTCACACACACACCCTGCCCTCAACACCCTACGAGAAAAGGAAGATGCCAAAAGCAGCTAATTTCAATAGCCTAGCAGGAATGGAAAGGGTGAAATAAAGCATGGGGGATTGCAGCATTGGCTACCCAGTAGTAACGCTGGGGTTCGGGGTGAAAAGCTATGTCGGGTACAAGTTCCGCTTACGGAAGCAGCGGGAGGTGGGGAAGGAGAACAAATTTTACGATCGACTCCTCGCCGAGGCCTTGCCCGCCGATTACAACGAGGACGCCAGCTCCTCCAGACATCCCGGTTCTCTTCCTATTCTCAACTCTCTCTTTCTCTTTTCACCTGTCTCTTTCTCTTTTCATCTGTCTCCCTCTCCCCTCCCCTCTTCCTTCCTCTCTTTCGAGCCCTTTCGTCCTCAACCCCTGTATCCCTGCAGAGACGGAGAGTATGGGGGGAGGAGGGGAGGAGTCCCCGTTGGCATTGCCGTCGAGATCGGCGGCTGTGCTGAACGGGAAAGGGGCTGGGGGCTCCAACTCCAACGGGGTGGCGGCGGGCTCGCTACGAGGAGAGGGGCGGAGTTCCTCCTGGGCCACTGGCGGGGGGAGCGTGTGGCGAAGGCTGTGGGAATGGCTCCCCGCCGGCGGGGACGCCCACGCCGACGACGACGATGATGTCGACGACGACGACGCCTCTCAAGGCCCACCCTCCGGCCCTCTACCACCACAGCCCAGGGCCAAGCAGAGGAACAAAAATCCGTGCCTTACCCTCTCCCTCCTCAGCTCTGAGGTTGGAGAGTGAAAGTGGATTGCAGAAAGCAGCGAACGACGACGAGTCGGTCGCCCCGCGATTCTTCCATGAGCCATTGTAGTCAGCAGCAGACGAGCTATACCAAAGATTCCCCTGTACAACGTCCTGCCGCTAGTCAGGGCGACGACGCCACTCTTGATGCGGACCCCAACCACAATACACCCTCCGACCATGCCAAGAGCAAGGAGGATGCCTACCGGTCTGTCCTATCTCAGTTGATAGCAGAGGAGGAGGGAAGATAAGTGCTGCAGAGAGGCAGGGCTGCGACTGGAGATGGAGCTCGAGCGAGTGCGAGGGGAGGTTCGATCGGCGCGGGCTCTGGAGGCGGACCTTCGGGGCCAGCTGGCAGCCTCGGCGGCCTCGCGGGCAGAGGCTCGCTCGGACGCCGTCTCCCTGAAGAACCGGGCGGAGAGCCTGGAGACGAAGCTGGGGAACCTGGCCAAGGCCCGGGAGCAGGAGCGGTGGACGGTGCAGACGCTGGAGAAGAAGCTGGTGGAGGAGCAGAGGCTGCGCAATGCCGCGGAGGCCCAGGTGGCCGCCGCCTTGAAGAAGGAGGCGGCCTCCTCCAAGGCCTCCTTGAAGCCCAACGCGGACTGCTCCGACGCCTGCAAGGCCAAGCGCCGCGAGCTGGACGCCGACCTTCGCCGCGCCCGCGCCGACCTACGCGCCAAGGACGACCTCATCGCCAATCTCGAGCTACAGCTCAAGGACCTGGAGCTCTATCGGGAGAAGGAGCGACAGGACAAACTGCTCTCCACCAACCTCGACTGCCTCCAGGAGCGCAACAACCACCTCCAGAAGGCCCTCTCCGCCGAGAACCGCCTGAAACAGGACCTATTCTCCGCCCTCGGCGAGGCCAACCGACGCCTGGAGCTTACCCAGATGGAGCTGGCCAAGAAGACCCGGGAGCTGGAGCAGTTGGCCGCCGCTCGCTCCAACAGCTTCTCCAACACCGGACTCGCTCCAGCCCCGCCCACCAGCACCAGCCTCGGCGGCCTGGGGCGCAGCAGCCCCGATTGGAGCCTCGGCCTTGGCGCCTCTGCTCTTGGCCTCGGCAACGGAGCCCCGCCCTCCGAGATCGATCACAACCTTCACGCTCTCGCCGCCGTCGCTGCTGCTCACTCTCCATTCTTGTTACTACCCCTCCTCTTCTCTTTCCCCTCCCTTCTCCATCCTTGACCCATTTCAACCCTATGCACTTGAACAGGAGCAACGGGCTGGGCGGCCTGGGGAACGGGCTGGTGGGGAGTCTGGTGGAGGAGAACGGAGGGCACGGGATGGACGGCGGCGCCTCCTCCCCCGCTCTCAGCTTCACGCCACCCCGCTCCAACTAAGTCCTCCTACACACCACCACTCACCTCCCACCACACCCATCTCTCCCTCCCGCCCATCCTCTCCGCCCACACCCGTAGTCACTCCGCGCCCTCCAGTAGTAGCTCCGCCCAGACCCCAGCCTATACATATCCCCCTCATTCGCGCAATGCTCTCTCTCTCTCTCCTCGCTTTCCTCTCCAGTTCTCACAGCTCCTTCATTTCCGTTTGATATTACAAAAGCCTACTTTGCTCTCTCAGTCACCTCTCTCGCTTCTCTACTGTCGCTTTCTTCTGCATAATAGCTCCTCACGCACTCTCCCCGTGCGGCCCCGCTTTCCTCGCCACCTCAAGCCCCGTTTATGCTTCTCATTTCCTTCTGCCCCCTCCCTGCCCCTATATCCTAAGTCCCCTTTAGCCATGGCTGCTACCCCCCGGGAGAATGGGAGAGTGCGTAGGCAGGTGCAGATGGAAGAAGGAAGGCGTCCGTGCATAGCTCTGCTCGTGGAAAGCGTTGTCCTTGTCGTCGTCCAGATTGTCCGCGGACACAAGTCCTCGTCCTTTCCGCTTTCACAAACCCCATCTTTCCGCCCTATTTATTCCCTCGCCCCCACCTTAGCACACCAGCACCACACCCACCATCCACCACAACAGCCGTTCTCTAGCTGCTCTCCTCTAGCCGTCCACCTATCATGTCCCTCCCTCCCTCCCCCTTGATGGAAGCTGAACTAGTAATGAGGGAGGCAGTGCGTGGGGGTAGAGCGTTGCTCTTTCCAACCATCCTTCCTTCCTTCCTTCCTTCCTTCCTCACCTCGGGTCCTCCCATTGAACATGCGTCTGCAGCGCTAGCGAGGCAGGATCTGGGCATTGCCATTTCGTTCGTTTCCTTACAAGCTTGTCAGCGTTGATATCAATGTTGTGCCGAACAAAGAGCATCAGCGTTACTAGCTTTGACCACATTAAAAGGCCCTCAAAAGGATGGAGTGTGAGCTGCGGCAAGGCGGACTAAGAAGGGGATTTGCGACGAGATTTCTTGGAAGACCTGTGCGGGCTGGAGGGAGAGCGCTGGTGGCGCTGATGCCTAGGAGACCTAGAGCGTTTGCGGCCTTTGGAAGCCTTGGGGGAGCGGGAGCGAGCAGAGGAGCGTTTGGGGGAGCGGGATCGCCGCCGTCGAGGGGGCGAGGAAGGGGAGCGCTTGCGGCGGGGTGAACGGGAGCGCCTACGCTTGGGACTGCGGCTGCGTTTGGAGGAGCGGCGTTGTCTATCACCGCTTTCTTCACTCTTGGCCTCCGCTGGGCTGGCTCCTTCAGCCTCCTTCTTACCTCAATCCCAAGTGGGCCCTTAGAAGGGTCGACAGAAATGGAGAGGGAGGGGGTTGGGAAGGGAAGGAGAGAGAGAGAAGAGGCGGGAGGAGGGAACGAACCGGGTGGTTGGGCAGACGGGTCGTTGGCGGGTTTGCGCTTACTCATGGTTGGTGGAGGTGGAGGCCTAATGGTAGGCACCTTGAAGGAGTCGTGCGGAGCCGGGGGGTTGGCGGCCGGGCTGTTGGAGCTGGAACGCTCCTCCTCCTCTTCCTCCTCCTCCTCCACCTCCTCGGCCCCGTTCTCCTCCGCCTCGCTAGAGCTCCCGCCGCTCTCCGCCTGGTCCCCTGTCGTCCCAGCACTGCCTTCGCTTCTTTTCTTCCGCACTAGCCCTACTTGCCCCCTCCCATCACCCCTCCTAGGGGCAGGGGGAATTTTCAGCTCCCTCCCTCCCCTTAGCCTAGATTAGGAGGGGACTGTGAAAGGAGAGGAGAAAGGGGAGTGTTGGAAAGAAAAGGAAGAGGTGATTACCGAGTGTGGAGAGAGCAGCCAAAGCAGAGCTCTGGGCCAGTAATTTAGGCTGTGCTACAATAGACAAGTTCTTGAGGCCTCATCCAGCGCTGGCGCTCTTTTTGTGCCTGCTTTCATTGGCTGAAAATCCTCTTTCACCACGCACCAGAGCATCGTCATTGTACTTAGAGACCATTGGGAATTGCCATGGGTAGCGTGGACTGGGAATCACAATGGACAATGGAGGTGAAAGGGAGGGAGAAAGAGGCAGCGGAGGGCAACCTTTGGCCAGCGTTTGACGCCCCACCTCCTCCAACTCATCCTCCGTCACCTCCAGCAACACCTCCGTCATCCACTTTCGCAGGCATCCCACCTGCAGTCAGCCTACACTTTTAGTTTCTCCTTCATCGATCCGAGAGTTGGGGCTGACAAGGATCTCTTTCTTGTCCTCGTCGGATTGAAAGAGCGGAGTCTGGGGCCGGGAATCCGCGTCCCCGTCTGCGTCCAATTCGTCCGCCTCACCCAGCTTGGGCGTTTGCGACTCCTCCTCCTTGCCTTCATCCTCCTCATCGCTGCTGTCCTGCACAGTTGCGCAGAGTCAATGCGCGTGTGTGGAAGGCCCAGAGAACGAGGAAGTGAGAACAAATCGGCCAAGGCCACGAGAAGCTCGTTCCTCGATGCGCTGGTTCTCTTGGTCGGCCTTCTTGGCGGCCTCCTCCTCCTGCTTCCTGGCCTTCTCCCTCTCCGCCTTCTCCAGACCCTCTCGGATCCACGCCGGCAACGCCTTCATTTGCACTTGACCTCAATTATGCACCAGCTCTCAAGGATTCGCCTCTCTCCCTCAAGAAGGCTGTACTGATGGTCTCTGGCTCCGGGGAAGGGGTGTGCTGGTCGACATCGATGACGTGTACGGCGGCGGAGGTGGATGAGTAGGCGTCCCATTTGCGGAAGTCTCGGTCCCGTCGGCTGCCCCCCGAGGGCTCTTTCCGCTCTTCCCCTCCCCGTCCGCTCGCCTCCCACCGATCCCCCGCCCCTCCATGCATCTCGCGCCCTCCATGCATCTCCCGCTCTCCTCCTCGCCGCTCACTGCGCCAGTTCTGCCCCCTCTCCTGCATTTGCTCCCATTTCTCTCCCTAGCCCTTCTACATCCACAGCTTGTAACCACGGGGAAGAACTCGGGCTCGTTGGGCCAGTTGAACTTCCGCGGCGGGAGCTTCTGGGGAGGCTGACGCGGCTGAGGAGGCGGCTGGGCGCTAGCAGGGTGCGGGGCAAGGGCGCTCTGGGGCGGCAGTGGGGCACGGGCGGGTGGGAGCGGCTGCTGAGGTCGCAGGGGCTGAGGGTCGTAGCGGGAGGGAGGCGGGGGGACGGCGATGGTCATGGGGGTGGGCGGGAAGCCGGGCCAGGCGACATTGAGGCCGAAGCCGATGGGCATGGGCGGGTAGCCGGGCATGGGGGCGCCGGAGAAGATGGCCGGGGGAGGAGGGGGGCCGGGCGGGGGTAGAGGAGGTCCGTTGTCCTTCGGGGCACCGGCCTCCCGTGGCGGGGATGCATTCTTCATGGCGATCCATTGCTGAGCTAGGGCGGCCCAGTTGACTGCAGGGATAGCCAACGTCCAATTTGGCATTGGGAAAAGAGGAGAGAGGAACCTTCATTGTGAGGCAGGGACTGGAAGTAGGACTGGTTGAGCCAAGGTTGTTGCATCCTGGCTGGCTGGCTAGCTTCAGTGCTTTAGCATAGTTTGGAAAATATTTTGGAACACTTGATGGCAAAATGCTTCACTTTGGGCATCACCTGCTGTTTCTGGGTAGAGCGCAGGATGCGTAAGTGATCCGAGCTAGTTCCTACTCTGCGCGCCACCTACTGTAGCAGTAATATGCGCAATATTAGGAACTTAGATTTGGAAGACGCTGAGAACAGAGTTTTGCGACTAAAGGTAGGCAAAAAGGTAGAGAGGATGAGCAAGATGATGGGCCGCCGTGGAGCACAGGACGAGTCCAGAGACCTGACCTCAATGGATCGCTCTCAACGATCCGTCTTTGGTTAGACAGCATCCGCATTTGAGGAGTAGAAGAGATGAAAAATTTTAACAGTCGGCAACATATCCTACGAATGCACAGAAGAGGAGCTGAAGGAGATGTTCGGGAAGGTTGGCACCGTCGTACACTTCCGCCTGGTCTACGACCGTGACACCGGTCTTCAATCTTACCTCCCGCCAACAAAGAGGCAAGGCTCTGCTGGGTCTCAGGGAAGCCGAAGGGCTACGGCTTCTGCGAGTACGCCGACGCAGAGACGGCAGCGTCAGCCATACGGAACCTGGACCGCATCGAGCTGCACGGGCGCTCCCTTCGCGTGGACTCCGCCGCCGGCTCCGATCGCAACCAGGAGGAAATGCGCCAGCTACAAATGACCCTCGGCGCTGCTCAGGCTATTCCCCATGCCAACCCCATTTTTCCACCCTCACCTCCTTCTTTCTACAGGAGGAGAGCCCCTACGGGCCGCCCACGGAGCCGGACAAGGCGCCCGAGGCCATCTCCAGGGCCGTGGCCTCCTTGCCGCCCGAGCAGATGTTCGAGCTTATGAAGCAAATGAAGGTTCAGTCATCAGATTGTCCTCAAGCACACCCTAAATGAGCCGTCTTCTGCAGTTGTGCATCCAGAACAATCCGCAGGAAGCGCGCAATATGCTGCTCCAGAACCCCCAGCTTGCCTACGCCCTGTTGCAGGCTCAGGTCAATTGAATTTCTCCACCAGCTATCTGATGGGGAATCATATGGTGCCGCTTGAAGGTGGTGATGCGAATCGTGGAGCCACAGATGGCGATGAGCATGCTGCACAAGGCCGCAGAGGCCAGCCCCGGCCCCATCCTTCCACCCGCTCCACCCGCCTCCACCGCCTCCTTCACCGCCCCCACCGCCAATCCCAGCCTCCGTCCCACTGGTTCCATTGCTCTATCTTCCAACATCTGTTTGCGATTGACGGATATGAGGCTGTAGGTCTGCTAGGCCCGAGGCCACCAGTGTCAGGGGCCTTCGGTGCGGCTGGAGAGGTGAGTCGAGCCCCGGGGCAGGCGTACCCAGGGGTACCTGGACTGGGAGGTCCTGCTGGCCTTGCTAGACCGCCTGGATTGGCCGGTCCTTCGGGCGCCCCAGGGCCAAGAGGCCCTGCTTACGGCATGCCGACAGCGCCCAGGCCAGCCGCCCCTCCAGCTACTCCGCAAATGGACGACGAAAAGGCAGCTTTGTGAGAGAGATGAGAGATGGAAGGATGTGGGGGTGGGTTTGAGGCGCAGCTGATAGTGCAAGTGCTGCAGCTGACGGACGAGCAGATCAATCTGCTGCCGCCGGACCAGAAGACCTCCGTTCTCTTACTGCGTGATCAGCTACGCTCCTCTCAGTAGTCACACTCATTCCTTAGTAGCCATTTGGCCACCCCTTTCCCACTTCATTTATGTTCAACTACGAATATTTCACATCACGTTTTTGTTTGAAAATGTATTCATTGAATAATAAACTAGCCAGGAACTCTAATATTAAGTTAAAAAAACTGTATTTTTACTCTAGGTTTAACAGATTTTACTCTAGTTAAACGAACTGCACTTTCGGCCAAACGAAGGAAACAGTGGATTGCGACAGAAGAAACAGTTGAACAGAGAGGTGAGAAACAGAACAGAACAGAGGTGCACACAATCAATCAATTAGAAAATGTGGGTCATACTCGCTTTTGCTGTTTTGCGCTTTTGTTGTTTTGCAATGTTGGCGAAGAGATTTAGCCGATTTCAATATCCTAGCATACCCTGCAAGATCAATATGTGAAGTACATAAGCTCTTTTTATTTGTATGTTCTGCTTAACTGAGAGAATTCTTTGAGAAAAGCGCCCGTGACACAAATGAGGAAATGCACGCTATATCAGGAATGCATGAAACGGCGATGAGAATGAAAAGCAGTGGCATGAAAACCAAATTTCCTAAACCCAGACAAGGAACACGGAAAGTGAGAGAAATCCTCGGGTACTCCGAATCACTGGGTATTTTTCTAGAGACAAGGCTGGCTGGTAGGAAAGGCTGGTAGGATCTGCAATAAAGCCAAAAGTAGAGGTAGAGGGGAAAGGTGGTGTAACCAACCAGAAGCGGGGGCCGGGTGCCTGGTGAGGGTGAGGGCCTGGTGGCCGAGGCTGTGGGAAGGGCTGGAGGAGCGGGCGAGCGAGGGGGTTCGGGATCATCGGGTTTTGCGGCGCGAAGGGATTCGGCCCCGGCTGCGGGAAGTTGGGGACAGGCACGGGCTGTGGCGGAGGGAAGGGCGGAGCGTCGGGATCTGGGTTTGGCTGTGCATCCGGGTTTGGCTGTGGATCCGGGTTCGGCTGCGGCCCCGGCTCCACATTCTGCTGCGCCACGTTCTCCACATTCTCGTTGGGGGGCCACATCACGAGACCAGTTACAGCTATTAAAGGTAATGCGCGATGAGATGGGTGGGAAACATTTAAAACGAACAAGTTTCACGAGCTGGTGTTTTATTTGCCACTGAATCGAATGTAGAAGTGGCCAGGATGAGAGATAAGTTGCGCGAGTTTGTGAACCATTCAAGGGTTATTTAGGTGAAATCAAAGGCGCTCATTCAAACTCTAGAACGGCTAAAGAAAATCTTGTTGCTCCCATCTCGCACAGATGCTGAGATGAGAAAGCAGTCGACCCCACAACCTGCAGGGTTTTGGAAATTCAGAGATATCCAAAGCGTGCGGTGACCTGGTAAAAGGGGAAGTGTTCAAATGCCCTCACTGCGCCACCGAGCCCATTGCCGTGAACCAAGTCCAAACGACCCATTTTAGTGAACAAAAGCAGATTCGTCCTTTTAACATTTTTTGACTTCGAGTTTAGGGAGAAACATAAAATATCTTCACTTTTGGCTTGCAGATGTTACCAGATGTTCATATGTAAAAATATGAATGTGATGTGATGTAGATATTTTGAAGATGCGATTAAGTCTTAACGCCGCTGCTTCCTTCTTCTCGTACACGGAGCAAATCTGAAGCTATGAAGCCTATTCAAAGCGAAGGTAAATTATGCGCGTATTTCAACCACTTGCAAAATAGCTGGCGAAATGGACAACAAGGACTGGGTGAGGATTAATCTCAACTGAAATGGGTGGGCAGCAGTGCAGAAGTGAAGCAGGGGTGGGGATGGATGGGAGGAGGGTGAAAGCAAGGAGGACGAGCGAGGAAAGGACAAAAGCACCAGCGCAGGAATTGACGCCCATTAACTGATGAGTCACTGAATTCCGCAATCGGATGCAACTCTTGCCACAACGCCGAGAGCGGAGAAATGGAAGCAATACAAAGGCCAACTCTGATCAAAAGAGGACGCGGCTTTTGGCAAAAACTCTCTCACCGACTCAACTGCATCTACAACAATGCTCTAGGCCATCCCTTGACAGCCAGCCTCCCCTCCTCTATGCTGCACTTAGTTACACCAATCCCCTGCTGGATATATGCCAACGCTACACGATAAAATTGAGAAGACTCTGGAAGAATAGATAAGGTGATCAAATATTGGAAACTCGGACAGCTCGCTCCGAATGGCCCACTCCATCTTGCTGCTTGAATTCTGACTCGGCTAAAGGAGCCTGCAAATTTTCTTCTTTTTCCTATTCTCCATCACTTGTCAGAAGGAAGAGACGCAAAAAGTCCGCATAGCACACCAGGGAAAAATAAAAAGGATGTTATTGTCCGCTTAGTTTTGGGACGCGGCACTGCAGCCAAAGCGATTCGGCGAACACTGAGTGTAGCAAGCAAGGAAAATAGGCCCAGTAAGCTTGGAAGCTTGCCGACGGCCTTTTTCACCTGAAGAGTTAGAAAGAAAGCGGTGTGTTAGCGCGGAACTGAGGTCGGAAGCCTTGGGTGAGTGCGGATGAAATGAAGGAAGGGTCTCGCAGAGGACTCACAATGGAAGGAAATGTAGGGGAAGGAAGGGTGTGTAGAGGGGAGGCCTTCAGGTCATCTCGTGCCACTGATTCTACAATTCCCGCTAGCTTCAGCCCACTCAAGCCCCCCTGCAGGGGAAGGGAGGGAGGAGGGAAAGGTGTCATTCGCTGCTGGTTAGCGCCAGGCCTAGGGTTACGGCAGACTCTGGAGGTATGAGGAGGGTTCTCTGTCTCTCTGTGTCTGCACTTAGGAGTCTACTCGGCCGTACTGAGCTGGGAAGCAGCGGAAATGAGAGGAGGAGAGGCGCTTGGTTGCCAGTCTGGGGCAGAGATCACTGAAGCTAGGAGGAGGAGAGAGTTGGGAGGACTGTCGGGGAGAAGGTTGGAGAGGTCTTTGGAACCTGTGGAAGGAGAACATAGCCGGGCGCAGTGGCAGTGTAGCGGGGGGCAGGCTGGGGCTTGACTATCTCATAGCGCAGAGGCGATATGACGGCGTACTTGAGCCTCTGCAGAAAGTAGGGGAGGTTAAAAGAGGGGGAGGAAGGAGGTGAATTGAGGATTGGACTTGGCAGGCGGTGAGGCCGGGTCCTCGAATGCAGGTGCGGATGAGGATGTAGATGGCGAGGATGGGGATGGGGAGCAGGGGGAGGACGGCGATGGCCCAGCCCGTGATCTCCTCGTAATGGTACCCGGAGATGGCCGCGGGCAGAGTTTCGAAGTCGTAGATCCCAATCTTCACCACCAGGATGTACTGGAAACATTACATTTGCCGAGGGTGGATAAAAATGGCTGAAGGAAAAGAAAACGATTGGAGCGGCGGGTAGAATGTAGAGGAGGTAGGAGAAGAAGAAGCCAGTCACCCAGTTCAGCGCCCCGGACACCATCTGCTTGATGTCCTTGCCCAGAATGTGAGCGCCTCAAAAACCTCATCTCTCTGCGCACTGGAAAGCAGCCGAATGATGTTGGTGCATACAGTAGAACCAGGCGACGGCGATGATCTCGAAGACGATGATGACCCAGAGGGTGATCTGGTCCAGGAAGAACTCCATGAGCAGTAGGGCCCACTTGCCGCTCTGGAGGCAGTGCGGAAGACCGAGCAGGAATCCCAGCACGGCCACCAGGAGCGCCAGTCCGAATCGGGGCCCGAATCGCGACGCCTTCTCCCCGATGGCGTCCTCCAGCGTGGCCAGGAACGACAGCGACATCACGTACTGCAGTCACCCAATGGATCCATTGGAGCCATGAGCAGTGGGGAAGGGGTGGTGTACGAGGTAGTTGATGACCATGAAGGCGACCATGAAGAGGAGGAGGGCGCTCCAGAGCTTGGGAATGCCGAATCCGCCGCAGGCCGCGAGCAGACGCCAGATGATGTCGTAGTTCCTGGGCGGCTGCAGCCGTCCGTCCGACTCCTGCTCACCCACAGCCCCGCCCAGCATTATGAACGTCATCAGCTGCGTCCCCACCAGCAGTGCGTGGATTACTAGGATCAGGAAACTGTCCCTAAATCCCACCGCGGCTTTCTACAGGCTGAAATGAGCAAGTAAAGTGTGTAAGAGAGAACCCGACGAGGTTGTTGTTGCGCTTGTTGTAGCTGCCGAGTGTGATGTAGGCGCCGAAGCCAGCCCCGATGGCGTAGAGGCTTTTGCTGAACGCTGCCATCCACGTCTCAAATGACAGGGATTTGCTTTATACTGGTAAGAAAATTGGGGAGACATCAAGTTCCAGGAGGTGGTTCCAGTCGGGTTCTAGAATGTTGATGATGATGTTGTGTTCGCGGTAGATCGTCAGTGCTTTCACCAGCAGAGCCAGCAGAATGCACACTGGCAGTGTAAACGTCACATAGCACACCTTCAATCCAATTTTCATCATTTGTTACAATTAATGTTTTCACTACTGAGATACCTTATAATTCAAATGTAACCTAGATAATTTACACATAGAATTTTTTTTAAAAATTGAACAAAATATTTTTTAAATTTTATGTTTTACTTATCCCAATTTTTGATTTGTAATGCTAATACATTTCAGACATTTTTTACTTTTCAGTCAAAAAGATGTAAAATTTTCATGCTTGTTCAAATGTCATCAAAAACAATTGAGGAATGAGGTGGACGTACCTTGCCAAGCCAGCGTACGCCGGCGAAGATGGCGCAGAAGACGAGGAGCCAAACGACGCCGAGAGCGGCGATGGGCTGCCAGACAAGCATGCCGGGCTCCTCGATGTTACCCGAGGGCTCCTGCAGGCTCTCCAGGAAGTAGGCTGTGCTGGACTGGCTGAAGTTGGCGCTGCTCAGGTACGGCCGACTCGCGTTCGCCGGAATGCAGTCCCCGAAGCCAGACCCTCGCAGCTCTTCGCAGTGCAGCCACGGAAGCTCCCCTGACAAACTCACTTTTCCAAATTTCTCCCAGATTTGGATTGCGACCTCGTAGATCTTATAGGGTTTGCTGAGAGGCAAAGAAGGGGCCACCTAGGATGTTCCAGAAGAGGTAGAAGATGTGCAGGAGGACGTAGGCGAGCTGGATGCCCATGATGGAGACTAGGGCGGCGCAGTAGGCGATGTGCGCGGCGCCCACGCCCTTGAAGACGGGGCAGATGTTGAAGAGGGCCTGCACCGGCGCCCGCCCCGTCAGCTGACCCACCGCCAGCTCCATCATTATCAGCGGCAGGCACAGCACCAACAGCGACACCCCGTAGGCCACTACGTATGCTGCTGCAAACACACCCCCTACTCTACAAACTCTTCAAGGGCCATCCTGGGCTCAGGGCAGACCTCCGCCGTACTGCGCTACATCTTGCGCGAAGTTGCCGAAGATTGAGAAGCTGAAGCTCCAGGCCAAAGCTGCGAAGACAAAGTCTACCTACAACAACCCAATTTCATGTTTTTATGAGAAATAGTAAAAATGAAGGCTGGACCTTGAAGCTCCAGAGATCCCGCCACTCCTCGATGATGATGGAGGACATGGTCCCCTCTCCTCCAGTGGAGACGGAAAGGCCTACACCACCTGACTTTTATGCCTAATCTGCAAAGTACACCTCTTCTGCCCCTTTTTCAGCCAAATGTTGGCCAGCTGGTTTCCTGCTAGGCTGTGTGAGAAGGAGGGCCTAGTAAGTAGGCGGGCAAAAGCAGGGAGCAGAAATCGCTTCTCTCGTTGCATGGAAACAGACCAACGGCACGCCTTGCACGCCAGGAAATGAGAAACGACCTCCACCACTCCATCACTCTCATTCACTACCTCCCTTTTCCCAGCCCGAATAAAAGCTACCTTGACGTAAAACCGTAAAACGCAATAAAAAAATGGATAAGAAAAAAGCTGGAGGGCAAAAATGCAGGCAAAGTGAATGTACTCAAGGGAAAGTTGACAAAGTGTGTGTGGGAGCACTAAAGCGCTAAAAGCAGACAGGGAGGGGAAAAAGAGAGGGGTCCGACTGTGGTGGCGCATAAAGGATGCGGTTTGTGCGGGCTGTAGAGTGCACTAGGCCAGTGCTCTTTCGCCAGTCAGCCTGCTATGGATTCCTTCTGAGCAAACAAGGCCCACTCCGGCCTAGACTGCTCTGGCAAAAAACGCCCACCCCTGTTGGAGCTGCAAAAAGCAATCTGGAGAAAGCGTAAAGGCGCGCCTACGCCTGCCTGCAGGCTCTCGCGCAGCCTGCCAGCACTACTTCCACTGGGCCAGGAATGGCCATTTTACGAGCAGGCGACAGGAGCGGCAGCGCTAACGGCCATTCCTCAGCTGCCGTCCTCAGAAGAAGCTCCCCAGCTGAGAGGAGGAGGAGGAGGAGGAGGGTTGGGGAAAGTGAGCCAGTTAGAGGGTTAATTGGTGAGGGGCAGTGTTTGCGGATACGCTAGGCTGGATGGAGGGTGAGGGGAGGATGGTTTGGAGGACGGCGTCGGATGCAGCGTGGCTGAAGTGCGCCGCTGCAGTGCGTGCTGGCAGTTCTATGGGAGGGAGGGGGCTAGGGTGGAGCCAGTTTCCCTGGCCCTACTTTTTCTCGCCTCACCCCCCGACCTTCCCAGGCTCCTCTCTTCCTCCCCCACTCCTTCCAGACCCACACGCCATCCAATCTTCTACGCCTTCTCTCTTTCAACGGCACACTCACTTCACTTCTTTCATCGCCCCGACTAACCACCTCTCTTCTTCTCCTCCTCCAGACCTCTAGTTTTTCCCGATTCTTGCTTTGAGAAAGGCAAATTCTTCATCAAGAACTGATCCAGCTCTAATCAATGGCTGTCCAGTTAGCTGGAACTAAAGAAAAATGTTTTATGATGATTCTAACTGACAACCAATGAAGAAAGTCTACTTTAGTATTATAGTTTGACAGCTGATTCTGTATCAATAGGGCTTACATTATTATTAACAATCACAGCTCAGGTGAATGCTTATTGAATGCAAAAATATTTGCCAAGTAGATCAAAGGACTCGTATAATCTTCTCACAAAATCTCGCGGCCATATGTTGTAACCTTGTCAAAGATCCTTTTTCCCATAAAGGACCAAGAACAAATTCTTCTAACCAACCCAAATAGTGGAAAATTAAAAATGAGTTGAATGAAGAAAAGGTAGAAAAGGGGGGTAAGTGAAATGAGATGGGGGCGGGTAGGAGAGGAGTGAGTGAG
This sequence comes from Ptycholaimellus sp. GST1_10, assembly GCA_030248095.1. NCBI lineage: Eukaryota > Metazoa > Nematoda > Chromadorea > Chromadorida > Chromadoridae > Ptycholaimellus > Ptycholaimellus sp. GST1_10. Next base: position 21,398 of record JASANA010006312.1, read on the forward strand.
GGAATTGAGTTTCCGTTCCTGGCCTCTAGGAGCAAGGACAAGCTGAGTCCCGGGAATTCCTTCCGCCCAGCCCAGCAGCGAACGCCGGAAGCTGGACGAGCGACCCCCTTTAGCTGAGGGTGGAACGGGACGGGGGGAGGGATGCAAGAAACGGGGGAGGGGGGCGGATGGGAGAAACGAGGATGGGGGAGCAGAGAAGGAAAAGGAGGAAGGGGGTGTCAGGGGAATATCCCGGCCCGGGAAATCAATTTGTATAAAAGGCCCCCGCAGCGCCCCATGCGCTTTCCAAAAACATCTCACCGCGCCCCTAATTGAAAAACTCCTTCCAGCATTGCAATTTCTTTCCCCTGCTTTTTCCCACGCAACTCCTGCGAAAGACAGGCAGGTGAATGTGAAACTGATGGGTTGGAGGCTGGAGGCAAGGAGAGAGAGAGAAAGTAGTGGAAAGGATGCAGGGAGGGGGGTGGAGGGAGAGAACTAGGGGAGGGAGGTAGGGATTACAACTGGAGAAGAAAGATGAGGAAGAAAAGAAGAAAAGCGTGGGGGCGTGTGCGCGTGGGGTGAAAGAATGAGGGCAAAGGAGGGGGGAGAGGGAGAGGTGAGGGGGAGGAGAGGAGAGGTGAGGAGAGGGAGAGGGAAAAGGAAGGGGAGAAGGTAGAGGGGGCAAAAAGTGGCTCGGCGCGGGCGGCAGCGCCTCTGCCACTCTGCCGGCGATAAATAATCTCTCTGCTAGCAGCAGACACTACGAGCCACTTTGCACTCCAGCCCTTCCTTCCTCGCCTAATCCAGGACAGGCAGAGAGAGGGACAGTGGCAGTGGAGCAGCTGGCAATGAAGTGGGTGTGGGAGGGGGTGAAGCGGTTGGGGTTGGGGAGGGGATGAACAGCGAGAGATGAGAGGGGATGAGGAGGGATGGGTGGAGGGAGTGTTGACGCGAGCTGAGACAGGCAGTAGGCGAGTGGCCTGCTACACTAGTGCATACCTATACCCAGCCTGGCATGCCAGCACCACCACCCCTTCACACAGAGAGAGAGAGCGAGAGGAGAGAGACATAGGGGCCAGGGCGTTGCCAGCGTTGCTCAGACCCCGCCGCAATGAACGTTTCCCCTACACGCATCGCTGCACCCTCTGCCACCACCCTCTGCCAATTTCACTCTCTACCATTCACTCCTCATCACACCCTCACCTCGCTTCACCCTCAACCACCAATTTATCACCACTCACACAACTCACCTACCTCAACTCAACTATCAATGCATCCTTGTGATTAAAGTGAATACAGCCAGACCATAATTTGCCCAGTCACTTATAATTTATGAGTTCGTAGTCTCAAAATATACAGCTGAACAAGATATGCGTTGGTGGGAATGATTGGGCAGGCGTAGGGCGTGTGCAGAGGCAAGGCAGGGGGACAATGGAGCTTTCGGGGGAGGGGCAGGCTAGAGACATTTGCCTTGGACACCCGAGCGCACTCTCATCCATCCCCATTCCCCCCTCGCCCTCTGCAAACAGGCTCTGTTGACCTCCTCACCTGGCCTTTTACCTGGCCCCCCTCCCGCTGCCTGCGCCCCCACATGCTACCCGGCATAAAGTGGCCGATGCTCTCTTACTCTGTTCCATATCGGGTGGGGGCCGGAGAGGAAGTGGAGCCAAGCAAAGGAGTCATCAAAGAATGTATGGGCAGTGGGGGAGGGGGTGGAAAGAAGTGGAAAGTGACCTGGATACGCGTGGAGAGTGTGTAAGGGATGAGTGAAGCGTATTACACAGAGATGGTTGACGCTGGCCTGAGTAGTCCTTAGGAAGGGCGGGGCCATAAAGGCTGTCTTCGCAGAGGCCTCCTCAGCAAGGTCGCCAAAGAGACGCCTCCTCAATTGAGGTCCTTGGATTGGAACACGGCTCAGGCTACCTTTTGTCCCATTATTCGTCAATTCTTTTGAAAATCAGCGCCTCCGTACAACAAATTTCCCTTGTCGTATCGAATGTGAATATGAAGCTGTTGTGCTCGAGCTTGCTGGATAGAAAGGCTTAGCAGAGCGGAATGGCTTCCGCAATATAGCCCTGGCTTGAGGGCACCCAGGCTGAAAGAGGGGAAAGCAGGTAATTGGCCAGATCCGTATTCCTCACATCATTATTGCTCTCTTTCAGCGGACGAAACGATAGTACAAAAACATGTAAAGCAAAATTGCCATACGCTCTTAACATGTTTTTCATTCAGCCCAGAATTAATGCTCCGAATTCAAAATATTTTTTAAAAAATTTGTATAATGCTCCAAATTCAAAGTATTAAAAAAAAATTTTATAATGCTCCAAATTCAAAATATTTAAAAAAAATATGAATTAGGGTTTTTGGTTTTAATTTTTAATTTTTGATTTTAAAATGTCTAGTTTTGAGGACAACTATAAAAACCCGGTCAAAACTCGTCGGGAAAAAGCTCTTAAATATCAACAGACGTAAAATGCAGCACATTTTTAGACCAAAAGACAAAATCACCATAAAATTTCTTTGCAAAAAAATTTTATTGACATACAAGACTAAATCCAGGGCTTCATCTGCAAAGCGTTCAGCCATGTCCATCGCCTAGAAGACCGCCTCCTCGGAGATTTGTGTGTGTAATAAGATTTTGGTGCCGTGCTTGGTCTTTTTTCTTCTCTCAGGACGCCGTCCTCCTCGCCGTGAAGAACACTTTTGAGCTCGCTACTTTGAGATACAAATGTTCCCAAATAAACTGTGTCTTGCTTGATGCCATTAAAGTACAAAACCAACTTTTGCATCATTTTAACTACGATGCGATGGAAGTGGCAACAAACCGACAAAGAAAATCACAAGCGCATCAAAAGTTCTTCAGTCTCCTCCTCGGCTTGCCGAACTCGGCTTGCATTGTGATATGTGTCAGCAGTTCAAAGGAATCTACTTACTAATTTAGTTAGCCATCCGAATTCGTTGATCATTAATACGCGACCTCCGAAACCATCGCAAAACAATAAGAATGGTCATATTTACATTTCTCCATTCCATTCTGCCTCTTTTACATTCACGTTTTGTTCAAGTCCTGCTCAACGATCCGAGAATTTGACACTGTAGCGAGAAAATTAGAAAATTGGCAGCTAAATTCCATTTTACGAACAACCATAATTGAATCAGTGTGAAGCGTGAATCAGTCCACCATTAAGACATGCCAAGTTTCTTTATCCTTGCAGAAAAGCAAACTTGGATTAAAGAAGCAAGAGGAAGCCGACATGCAGTGGGCGGGGTGAAGAGGATTTGGAGAGAACTCACTGGCACCGTTCAAGTGCGCCTCTTGTGGCTGCCAGCCACTTCTTTGGCATTCTCGCAAAGCCCTCCCAGACCGATTCATTTGACCTGAGAAGCCATGACTTGGGCGTAATATCATCTTAGCCGGAAGTGAGGAGGAGAATATTGATGCAGACGAGTGTGGGGTTGACGACGTGGGGGGCTTGGGGAAGTGGGAATGCTAGATGCGAGACAGATCCCCCAGTCCCAGGGCTTTCCCGCTCTCCCCCCGCCTCCTCTGATTGAAGGCATTATGTCAAGTGCAGATTTCCTGGGCCGCGCCTTGGCCGACCAAACCCATGCCTCATTTACACTCCCATTTAAGCTCCCCTCCCCCTCTTACTCTGCCCAGACTTCCCACAGATTTCCGCCCACTCTCCTCCTCCCTAGTCGTCCAAGGATTGCAAAGGATCGGAGATGGGATTGAGGCTGATAGGACTAGTTGGAAGGAGACGGCTAACTTCGTTTCAGCATTCTTTCTACTGGCCCCGGATCTGAGGCTCTATTGCACCCCGCAGCTTCATGCGCCCGCTTTCCAACACCCCCGCAGAAAGCGAGGCCTTTTCTTTGCAGGGCCTTGAGGACATCATCGCAAATCCCAGCCAGCCACTTCATTCGGCATAGAGCCTGGGATGCCAGCGAAGAGGGCGCTTGGGATATTGCCCGTTCGTTCCCCCAGCCACACCCTTCCATCCCATCCTCACCTTCCCCCCATCCCCTCAACTCAACGCCCACAGCAATGCTCCTCCAACTCCTCGCCGGCATTGTTCTCCCCGGGGCCCAGCCGCAGCCTATGTCCACAATCTTGATTCTATTCCCTCCCTCTCAACTCATCCCAAGCTTTTCATCCACACTCAATACATCCCCCTTCTCATCTCAAATGCCTGCTCATTTGGCCTTCGATTTCTGCCTACCAGATTTGCGACAAAGAAAGGTGGGGGAATAGTTAGGAGTAGGGGGAGCATAGTGATGGGGCGGTAAGTAGTACTACTTAGGGAAGGAGATGAGGCATTGTGGCGTAGGAGTTAGGAGGGTTTTGGAGGGGCTGGTGGCTCACAGCGGGCGTCCCATTTCATGCCCAGTCTCGCCCCATTGCTCCCTCCCTCCACCAATCTCATCTTCCTACCACCCTGCCTCCACCAACCTCATCTCCCTGCCCTGCGCCTTTGGACAGTGCCTCCTCCTGCCCCCCTCTGCCTCCCCTCCTTACCTTGCTCTTCGGCACTACTTCACCCCCTCATGCCTTAATCCACTGGCCTACTTCTTCATGCAGTTCCAAAACCCTCTTCAAATATTTTGCAGTCTCTAAAAAAGTCTTGTTTTCCATTTACACATCAGCATTTTCAATATTTTAGTTTTTCAGTGCTACGAAATAATTTTGAATTTGAGGCTTTAATGAAATTGGAAGGAAAACTCATGTGAAGATGAGCTGGATTTATGCAGGGTCACCTGGTTTGGGGATTAAGGACAGGGCCAGCTCAGAGCCAGGAACCAGCTGTTTTCAGATGCTGGCTCGCATTTCACAGCCCACTTTGCTTCATACAAAAGAATAGGGGATTGATTTTGTTTTCCTTCCACGTTTTTATTCCAACGGCTCTCAAGGCCTTGGTTCACCGCTGAAGAGGCTGAGAAGGTTAAGGCACTTGCGGTGCCAAGGCTGACCATCCCCGATCCACTCTTGAACGCTCCCTCCCTCCCCCGCACCGGCGCCAGGAGAACCGGCCTCTCCCCCGAGCTTCCGCCTCTACCCCGCCTCCTGCCCCCTTCCCCCTTCCCTCCTGCCAAATACCCGCGCCCATCTCTCTCTTACGGGCACTGGGATGGATGGATTTGAAGGCCTTTGTTGTGTTTAGACGACATTCACCTACACTGACCCTTACCGGGATCAGGTTTCTCACCAACCCCCCTGGCCTTTCACCACTGGCCCCACCACCCGACGGCATTAGGTTTATTTCCAGCCCGCTTGAATCACCCTTTCCTTCCCCTTTTTTGGCTCCGCCGTCCATCAAAACAAGCCGCCTACCTGCCCGCAGTCAGCTGAGTGGGCCGCTTTTAGGGGCAGAGCAGGTGCTAAGCTTGCTTGGCTGTTAGAGGAGGAAGGGGGAGGTGGTAGAGGGGTGGAAGAGGGGAGGTGGTAGAGAGGTGGAAGAGGGGGAGAAGGCCAGCCAATCTGTGCGTCCAGCAAACAGGCAAAGGAAGGCAGGACGAGGGCTGCTGGCCCGTTAAGGGGCTGTCAGGCTGCTGAAGCCTGCGTGTATAATTGGGGTGCATGGACTTGAGGCTGTTTTGAGAGCACAGAGGGAGAGTAGAGGGGAGGTGGAAGGGGGAGGAGAAAGGGGGAGGAGAAGGCATGGCTGATGAGGGGCAGGTCGGTGGTGTGTAGGGTAGGGGGGAGGCTGTGTGTTCAGGCTTCCACTCTCAGGTGTAGCAGAGGAGGGAGGGCTTCCTTCGTCTCCTTTGTCCAAGGTGGCTAGTCCGTACTCCCGTCCATCAGCATGTCTAAACGCCCTCATCACCTCCCCCACCGCACTCCCATCCTCTGCCCCACTTCCCTCCTCCAGCCCTTCCCCACCACTCTCCGGATGCTCCCCCAGAAACTGGAACTCTTGCCCTCTTTCCTGCCCCATCCTGCACCTTTTTGCATTTATCATCATTTTCCTACGCCCCCTGCAGATGCATAATTTATGCTGATTCCTCTGATCAGAGTGCCAGAGGAGGGGAGCTTGGTCAGTTTCCTTTTTGGAAAGATCTTAGTAGTAGAAGTAGTGACCGATGTATTTGGATTAAGAGAAGTGAGTTGATAGAGAGTAGTCTGACAATGCAATTACTCTGTCAGTAGCAGAAGCCTAGTTAGCGTGGGCGAGCAATTTGGAAGGGACAGGAAGGAAGATGGCCCCGCATTCTCAGCGCTTGGAAAGCCTCGAGACATTTGAGTCCGCCAAAAAAGCCTTCCTTCCGTTTCTAGCTCAATTTCAGCAGCGGAAGAACACGCCATCAGTTTGCAGCACCCCTTTTCTAAAAACCATCCACCTCTTTTACCCATCACGAGTTCTAATTTGTCATTTTTCCGCGAGTTAAAACTGAAGCCAAAGTTGTCCTTAAAAGATTATTGTTTGTAGGCGCCATGAAAAACAGAGATCTGGCCAGAGAATGCTTGACGGTGGGCTAGGAAGGGACTGTGTGGGATGAATTTATGGGTGCTGTTGCTGCTGGCTGGGCGGCTAACGGAGCCCGCCTCCTCCGCCTCCCTCGCTCTGGACGCGGACGGAGAAGAGGACTGCCGCCCTCTGGCCACCCACAAGGGCCACAACTTCATCAAAGCCCAGCCCCTCCTCACCCTCACCGGCTACCAACTGTCCAGGTGTATGACCATGTGCTGCCACACCACCGGTTATATCCTCCCCTTTCCTCTCTAAACGCCTAAGCCCCTCCTCTAGGCTGCTCCGGTCTGGTCTACCGGGGCTTCCTGGAATCGCTGGAGCCGGTCTGCACGCTCGTTAGCTGCGACAATTGCTCCACAGCCCCGGCCCCCTCCTCCGGCGGCCTCCTAAGCCTCTACTTCCGACCGGGCCTCAAACGGCGCGATGAGCCACCGCCTCCGCTCTCACTCACACACCTCGCCACCCCGCCGCCCCCCAATGACTCACTCTCCGTCTCCCCTACCATCGCCGTTTCCTCTTCGCTCCCTTCTCTCCCCCTCTGGCCTAGGATACAATGAATCACTGCTTGAGGCTGGGAACGAGACGACGGGCGGGGGTCTGGCGGATTGGCTGGCATCGATGAGTCCGCTGCCGTTGGTGGCCCTGCTGGCCCTGCTGCTGCTGGTGTGCGGGCTGGTGAACCTGGTGCTCATCGCCTCGGCCATCGCTCGACGACGGCGGAAGGGCGGCAGCTCCTCGGAGTCGGGCAGTGTGCAGAACAGCGGGGGCCCACTGGCCTCCTCCTACTCCACCCACCTGCGCGCCTATGACAATTTGGACCTGGATGTGGACGCCGGTCTGGTGGCTGTCAATGGACACGCCTCCCCGGTGCACAGCCACGGACTCCCCTTTCACAACGTCTCCACCATCTCCTGACAATGCTCACCTGTGATCTATGCTCGCTTTGGCACAGTTTCTTGCTATTTGTTTCCGTGATAATCTTTCTTGATGGATTAAAGGAAGCCAAAGAGGAAGGCGCCGGACGTGATAGGCTTTCTGAGCACATTGAGGGCCTATTGGGGCAGCAAGAAGATGGGAGGGAGAGCGCATTCTCTTGGGCCCAGTAAAAGGGCAGTAATTTCTCACTTGCCCCCTCTAGTCGATTAAATTTCCTCCGCCCGACCCGAATCGCTGGAAAAGCACCGATTCTTTTATTTCCCTTTTTCTGTATTTTTTCTCTCCGCATTCCCACCGACCTGAAAGCCTCAAAAATGTCCAACTTCCCCGCGACAAAGCATGAATATAAAAGTGGAAGGTCGGATTGTGGCTAGTGTTCACTGGGTGAGGGGGGGGTGAAGGGGGCGAAGGAGTGGGCTGGTGAGGAGGGAGGGTAGGGAGGGCCCGGAGGGGTAAGGAGGAAGGGGGTTATTGATCGGCGCGGGGAGTTGGAGAGGCGCAGGCGGGGTGATGGGGGGTAGTGGTGGGAGGCATGAGCTCGCTGCTGTGGTCCGAGAGCAGGCTAAGTGTGGGGGTAGGTAGGTAGGTTATGGGGAAGTGCGCACTGCGCTGCCCCTTCCTCTCTCCTCCCCATCGTCACCCCCTCCCTCTTCCTCCTCCCCTCTTCCTCCTCCCCTCCTCTGCCCAGCCCTTTGCCTCCCTCCCCTTCCCACCCTTGCCTTCCTTCTCCATCCCCGGCTGTCCTCGCCTCCCTCCTTCCCTACCCTGCCTCCCACGCGACGCCTCCAACTTTTTCATCCCAGGCAACCCAGCTGCCGCCTTCCCTGCCTGCCCTTTTTCATCCGTCCAGGCTCTCCTCTCCTTCTTGCCTTGCTCGTTAGCCTCCCGCCCTTCCACCCAATTAGCCCAACTCTGCCCCAACCAAACTTCATTTCTTCCGCATCTCTTGCGCCAGCCTTACCTGGCAAATATAGACAGCAATTTGCCCAAGTTCAATTGTAGCATCTACTTTACCCGTACCAAATCTTATTGATTGGTTAATAGTATAATGACTACTATACTTATCAGAAAAATTTTTAGTTTGAATATGTGCAGCCGTAATAAGGTGAAAGTTGAAATCCGAAATAACTGAATAAATCATTTTTTACTAAAAAGAAAATAATTAGTAATATACCCATCCAATTCTTTTTTGATAGATATATCTTTTTCGATCGCTACATCTTTTTTGGGTTCTGCGACGATTCATCTCTCGGCGGTTCATCTCTGCGACGGTTCATCTCCCCAAAGAAAAGTGCGACAGTTCATCTCGCGATGGTTCATATCGCAACGGTTCATCTCTGCGACAGTTCATCTCCTCAGGGTCAAGTGCGACGGTTCATCTCCACAGGGCCAAGTGCGACAGCTCATCTCCACAGAGATATCCCCTAAAGAGTTCTCCCCCCTTCCCCCAAAGTTTCTGCCAGTTCCAAAATTCTATTAAATTTTGTTGCAAATTTTGAAATTGAAAAATTGCAACTATCAAAATTTCAGAAATTGATTGAAATTTGATGCAAATTTCGATATTGATAAATTGCAATCATCGCAATTCCAGTATTCCATTAAAATTTTTTTGAACTGTACCTAGAAAATTTTAAAATTCCTCCCATTCTACCATTCCAAAATTCGATTAACTGATGGATGGGTAGAACTTTGGTGAAAATATTAGTCTCACGTTTCCCATGGCGAAAAGTGCCCACAGCTGCTGTGCTCATCTCAAACATGTTTTGATGGAATATGGTAGCACAATTAAAAAAAATTTATAACAGCAAATTTTTTATAGTTGAATTATGGAAATGAGACTATTGCAAATTATCGATATCAAAATTTGCAGCAAAATATAACTGGAACTGTAGGATTGGGAGAGAAGAGAACCATTGGGGGGCCTTTGGGGGAGGGGGAAAAGAACCCTTTGGGGGATATCCCTGTGGAGATGAACCGTCGCACTTTTTCCTGGGGAGATGAACCATCGCACCTGGCTCTGTGGAGATGAAACGTCGTGGAGATGAACTGTCGCAGAGATGAACTGTCGCGAGATGAACTGTCGCGAGATGAACTGTCGCACTTTTTCTTGGGGAGATGAACCGTCGCAGAGATGAACTGTCGCAAGATGAACCGTCGTGACACCCTTTTTTGATAGAAAAATAGGCTTAGATTTTTGAATGCAGGAAAGCTTTTTTCAGGAAAGCTTAACTAAAAAGGAATACAATCAAAGATAAAATTTAGCGCTAACTGTTCTATTACGTTCAGTTGGTGAGAGCATGTTTCTTCGCAACTTCCGTGCAGTCGGGTAGCGTGAACGGGCGCAAAGTAAAAAGAAGTTGATGGTTGTTTTGAGGTCTTAGCCAGCCGGTGAGGGGTGGTGGGGGTGTTGGGGAAAGGAGTAGAATAGAATGGCATCCACCAGCTCCGACTACGACTATCTCATCAAATTCTTGGCCCTCGGGGACTCCGGAGTCGGCAAGACAAGCCTTCTGCACTGGCATCCTCTCCCCTTCCTTCTCCCCCCATTCCCACCAGCAACATCTGAAAAATTAGGTACACGGACGGAAAATTCAGCGGCCAGTTCATCTCCACCGTGGGCATCGACTTCAAGGAGAAGAAAGTCGTAAGCTTCTCAATTTTGCATCTCTTTTGCTGGCCCAAGGACGAAGCTGATTGGGGTTTTCAGATCTACAAGAGTCCGCAAGGGGGCTTCGGCGGTCGGAGCCAGCGGGTGCACCTTCAGCTCTGGGACACCGCCGGACAGGAACGGTTCGCTCCTAACCCTATCCTCCTCCTAGCCTCCCTCTAGCCCCCCGCCCGCCTCTGCCCTAGCCTCCTTTTCCTTAATTCCATCAGCGCAAACGGCCCAGAGACCCTTCCACTGCTTTCCCTCCACTCTCTTCAGCCTTCCGCTCCTACTTGGCCTCCGCAAACAAGGCCTCTTAGTCCGCTTTTAGCGCCTTACCGGCTAACTGTTCACCCCCCTTCTTACTGTTCACCTCCCCTACTTCTCCACTGCCCCCCCCTCCCCCACCCCACAGCCCACTCTGTCAACATCTCACCGACGTCTCTCACTCACCGCCTCCTTTCTCTCGCCTCCCCAAGCCCCAGACCCCGCGTGCGCTGCACATTCCCTTCAAGCCTACGCCCCTGCCCACGCCTTTACGAGCACTGCAACTGCCGCCCGCGCCTGAACCAGAACAAAAGCCAGCCCCCTCTCTCTCCCTCTCAAAGCCAGCCCGACTCCCTCCCTACACCTCCCGCCTATACATCCTCCGTCCTGGAGCCCTCCGAGGACCCCCGCTGGCCGTCCGGCCAACCCCTCCACTCCGACGCGGACTCCATCCCCGACAGCAGCCCAGCCTCCATGGGCCAACCCGCGGAGGCGGGGGAGAAGGAGAGCGTGATCCCCGCCTACCTCCTCAACTCCATCCTCTACAGTCCCCTGAAGCAGCCGGACTACCGGATGAGCAACCGGAGTCGGGCAGCGCTGCGTCGGAGTAAGGAGGGGCGGGCGAGCGGAGGCCCCTGTGGCTGTCTCTGCGTCCTCGCCTCCTTCTTCACCGTCGTCCTCGTCGGCCTCATGATCCTCGTCCTCACCATGTGGATCAAGGATGTACACTACCGCGGATCCACTCTCACTCCCTAGACCCCCCTACTCCCTACTCCTCCTCCCATCCCTCCTCCTTCCCCTTCCCACCCTCTTCTGCGCCATATCCAGCCTCCCCTCTATCAGCACCTCTTCGGTAGAGCTACTCACTTAGAGGCTATGAAGGAATGATTGAAGCTGGTTTGAGGTTCCGGAGTCTGACGACGGCCTTCTTCCGCGACGCCATGGGATTCATCCTCGTCTTCGACATCACTTCTGAGCGCTCTTTCCTCTCCGTTCGCGACTGGATCTCACAGCTTCAGGTTTCCTTTCTTCTCCTCTTCTGCCCATGGCCTGGCCTAATCTAGCCTGAGTTCCAGCTGCATGCTTATTGCGAGTCGCCGGACATCGTGCTGTGCGGGAATAAATGTGATCTGGAGGACAAGCGGCAGGTGTCCACTAGTCGGGCTAAGCAGTTCGCGGAGACCAACGGATTCCCCTACTTCGAAACCTCCGCCTGCACCGGCAACAACGTCGGCAAAGTCTATCGCCTCTTCCTACTCTTCTTCCATCTCCACAACAACGTCCTCCTCTTCAATTGAGGCTGTGGAGCAACTGCTGGAGTTGGTGATGCGACGAATTCAGACGAGTGTGGACAATGAGCGATCGCTGGTCAACCGTCGCCCCTCCATAGACCTTAACGCTGCCGACGCTAACCCTCCACGCTGTGGTGGCTGGTGCGGCTCCTACTAGGTCCTCCCACCACACTCTACCCACCCAACACTACTTTCTCTTTATTTAGGTATTCACATACTTCCCATTTTTCGGAGGCATCCAACCATCGAATGGAAGCCAAAAACGGTCCCATGTCCCGTCCCGCACGTCTTCAAACATCTTTCTAGCTTTCTTCCAAACTGCCAGGAACAGCTTAGGCTTCAACCTAGTTTGGCGCAAAGTTCAGATCATTTATTGAGGTTGATCATTAACTTAATTTGATCACACTTAAAACACCCGCAACAATTCACCCAACATTTTTTCATTGTTCACACTTAGTCTTGCTGATCTTGCGGCACCACAACAGCGATAATATTGAAACCAATTCCTGTCAGTTTGTCTATTGTTCGCGCTCTGTTTGGATCCAGTGCTTCTGCTTATATATGCTATTCTGGTTGTGTTTCATTTAGCGAGCTTTTCCTCCATGTGCAATATTCTGTCATCAGCTATTTCAATTAATTATGTTCTACAATTTAGAAGGAGTATTCATTGACATTTATGATGATGCATGAAATTCATATCAAAATGATAATCTCAATGTTTTTTTTATTTAAAATCCATTTTCAACGAGGTATGCTTTGTGATGGCTTCACAAATTTGAACTTTTGCTGCTTTTTCTGCCATTAAAGCCTCGAAAAATAATTAAGTAAACAGTAAAGACGGACAAAATATGCATTAGAAGGTTTATAAAAATCATCTCGACTGACTGGAGACAGGCGATGGAGGCAGTATTGTTATCGCTGTTTTGGGTTGGCAGAAGTGTGCTCAAAGTTGGAGCGGGTAGAACCGGGATTCTCTTCGTACTCTGCGTAGCGCGGAAATTCCTTGCTGGCAGGTTCTGGCGGGGTGGCCCCAACCTCCGGCACTGAGCCTTCGTCTATCCGCCCATCGCCCTCCCCACCACTCCTTCAATAGCCCAATCCTTCATATTAAACAAGTTTAAACATGAAATGGAAACAAAATAATTTAAAAAAATGATATTTTGATGATCGACTAAAATTGATTATGAGATCAAATAAATCTGAAACAATTCAAATATTCTGCTCTAATTACTGGAAGAGTCGATATTGATTCTACAACATTTATCAGAAACAAGAAACATGATTGATTTTTGAGTTGTGTTGACAAAAATAAAAAGTGCTTATGAAAACAAATTGCATGTTTCATTAGTTATTTGCAGTCAAAAAGTGAGAGAAAGACGACTGACTGGAAGATGAAAGATATTGGACCAATTGGCTTGGAACTAAGCAGGTGAAAGAGTAAAAGATACTTGGTGCTGGAGGGGAGGATTCGATTGGCAGCAGCAGCTTGGTTGGCGGCCAGTTCGGCATCGCTGGGGGGATGCTTGCGGCTGCCCCGTAGCCAGGCTTGCCATTCCACGGGCAAAGTAAAAGATACTTGGTGCTGGAGGGGAGGATTCGATTGGCAGCAGCAGCTTGGTTGGCGGCCAGTTCGGCATCGCTGGGGGGATGCTTGCGGCTGCCCCGTAGCCAGGCTTGCCATTCCACGGGCAATTCGTCCGAGAACTTGGAGCCTTCTGCCGGAACATAGCCCCTCAACCATTAGCGCTCATCAGAAACTCTTCCTGCCTAAGCCAGAAAGGAGCACCTTTCACCACTTCCTTTAGCACGATGACTGGTTCTCCTCTGTTCTTTGTCCAAGATGTAGTAGACATTACCCATCTTGTCCCTGCCTACAACCTGGAAATGCCTTAATTTCTTTGCTTTCTTGATAACTGATAAGATTTCCGAAGAACCTTGCGAACAGGTTCAGGCTCAAAAAGTGAATTGCGAAGGTTTGTCCACATCATGGTCAGGAGCCCCGGCCTCACTGGTGGTTTTGCCATGCTTCTTAGCTTTCTCTTACATTTCCATCCTTACATCTCCATTCTTGCATCTCCTTTCAGTTGCATCAGGTAAACTTTGAGATTCCCTTGCTTGATGGACGTGAGGGAGGAGAATGCGTTTTGAGAGTTCATTGACAGCGCTTAACCGAAAGACAAAACGTCTGTTGGGTTTGTATAGAAGTAATTTTTGTTGCTTAAAGACAAGGGCGCGTGAATTGTTGTTTAATGCGGTGAATCGAAAATCAAGAGCTCACAATTGAAAAGAAGGGCTTTAAGCTATTTGAGAAAAGCTGGAGTTATGCAAGGATCTCAAGTTACGCGTAAGATGTTGGCAAAAACGCGTCTTTGTTGAAACCGAAGATTGGGGCAAAGAAGCGGATCAATGTGCGTATTTACACTGCCTTATTTATGCGCTTCCTGTTCTCAATTTCTTTCTTTTTACTGGCAAAATTGGCAGTGTGGAATATGATGGAATTTGAACGCGGAGTTTTCATTGAATGAGCTTCGTGTTTATGACCATACTTACTGCCTTGATAAGCTGCCTTTTTATTGTCTGAGAAACAAAAGTCCAATTATGCCGTCGAATGGAAGAAAAACATGGCTAGGCCTAAACTGAATACTGTCTAGCATTGGCCAAGTCTAGCATTAGCTAATAAGCCTCTTCGCGTGTTCGAAAGCCTCAAATCAGCATCTAGGTAGTCTTAGGGAGCAATTGTTAATGTCCTAGCTTTAACTTAGTTCCTAGAAGCAGCAGATGGAATGTTCTAAGGTTGGTGGTAGAATGCGATGATGAATGCAGGTTCCGCAAAGGATGCTAAGTGAATTTGTCGCAGCCTTTCCAAAAAGACGCAGGCATAGGCACTTCTAGTCGGAAGAGGAGGGTAGAGGAAGGTTCTCTCGCTCCTCCTATCTCCTAGCCCCTGCTTCTCCACCCTTCTTTCTCTTCTGCCCACTAAAACCATCCTAATCCGCTTTTACCGCATCCCTTGTGGCCTTGTTTAGCATTTTCTCTTACAGCCCAGCTCTTAAATCCAGTTGTTTTTCGCTGAGCAACTTAGTGGACGTGAGATCTCAGAAGGGGAAAATAATCTGGCCGCCTGAGGGTCCTTCAGTTTCCGCCTGGAAACCTAGCGGACGCCGGAAGAAAAAAAAATTCTGAATGCTTAGCTTAAACAAGCTTGCTATTGAGACGACGCTCAATTAGGCGTGAGGCGTGTTTGGGCTAGCTGCTCTAAGTGCTCTCTGATTGAAGCTCGCATAAGCGTAAACACAGCTTCTGCTGATGGCCAGGTAAGATAGGAGAGAATGGAGGAGGCAGAGGTGGAGCCCCTGGGTTGCCCATAGCCCTTTGCCATTGCCGGAAGCATGCCATTGGTCTGCCGCATTTTACATTTCGCCTTGCTCTGGCAAATGATGGCTCTTTTCCCCGGCGCATCATCAGTGCAACCCCCGCCTCTATTCTGCGAGGTTTTCCTTCTCTACTTTTCTCAAACATTCATGATGAAAAACTCGTCTTAGGTTGGTTTCGGGCGCGGGGAATATAGGCCAACTGATAATTACGAGCGATGCAAGTATCCGCTGGAAACCTTCTGCACTAAGGCAGGCCCTAAGATTGCTTCCTAAACTTCGGACAGTCTTTCTTTTTCAGATTCGCTTCGAAAATACCGATCCTAATCACCACCAAGTGAAGTAAGCCACATCTTCTGGTCCGAAAACAAAGTGGCTTATGGCTAGAAGTGCAGTATTAACAGATCAATGAGAACTGAGAATTAATTTTTATTTATTTATGTATATTAAATATTCAAAATATTTTAAATCTGTAGATGTTCTCTTTTACTAAAAAAAATACTTAAAAAATATAAAAATCTAAAATGGCAGATACGTGGCAGCTTGTGCGCATCACGAGACATGTTCACGAGTAGGCTGCGCCGTGTCGCGGACCCCGGCCATCAACTCCATCACCATCGCCACCTGCTGCTGCAACACCACCCGCTGCAATCACTTCGTCGACGTCGATGCTTTCGTTCATCCTCCGCCACCTTTTCCTGCCCCTTCTCTAGCCCGGACTTTTAGTTGGAACATGCCAAGAGCTTGCGTGCCAGTCCGCGTCTGCCGACCGCATCCTCCTCTCCACTCAGCAGACCCCCTCCTCCACTCACGCCATCAGCTTCACCCGCTCCTTCCCCAAGCACGCCCCTGCATCGACTGGTGAACCGAGTGAAGCACTCCCAGCAGAACCTCCAACTGTCCACTACGGCCCACACGCATTCCGTCGTCATCCAAGGACGGGCTGTGGAGGAAATCGTTGTGCGAAACCATGCCTTTCGCTTGTTTCACGTTAGTATTTGCTGGTTTTCCTCCTCTCTTCTTGTTCTAGTTTTTATAGCCAATTTTCATTGATCTCGTTGCTTGTCGTGTATTTATTTGCCAAAACTATGATGATATGGACGAAAGATTGAGCCATCATAAGACATGTGCTAAGAAAGAAGCTTAGACCGGCGTAAGCAGAGCAGTAGCAGATGATTGGAATGCGCCTCATTTTTTAGGCCTAGGCTTCAGGTCTTCAAAGCAAGGATGAATGAATATGTAGTTCTTCTGGTCCGCTTTGAAAAACTCGTGTCCCTCAAAAGCGGTACCATTAGAAGGGAGAGTCCAGAAAGGAAAGAAAAGCTAAAAGAACCTTAGACCAGTCGTAGGAGGCGGAATAGGCAAACATCTCACCGCCTTTGTTGAAGGAACAGGCCGTGATGGGCTGTATACGAGAGAGGATGATGTGTTATGATAGAAATGCTATAAGTGAACAGAAGGTAGTTGCTCCGAGGTCTTGAGCTTGGTGCGAGCGTCTTTGTCCCAGTAGCTGAAGCGTCCATCGCTGCCCACAGTGGACAGCGTGTTGTGCACCGGGTGGAAGGCGATGTCATTCACCTACCATCGCTGGCCGGTTGCAGTGAATGAGTTTGAGTAAGGGAAGTGATGTGAACGGCGTAGATGTCCTGATATCCGTTGACGAGGTCGGGAGAGCGGTGGCACTTGAAGGTGAAGTTGTCCTTGGGGTTGGCGGCCTCCACGTACTGGATGGCCACGCGGCCTTCGATGGAGCCCAGTGCAAAGCCCGTGGGGGCCCCGCTCGTCTTGTCCTTGAAGATCGACACGCACCGGTGCTCCAATCAGATTACATCTTTACGCCTGAGTCCAAGCCGTGGGAGGGAGGATGTAGGGAAACCTGGAATTTGAGCGGTGACTCCATCTGCTTCACCTCCGAGGGGCTATTATCCAGACGGTAGATTTTGATGCCGCGTCCCGATGTTCCCACCACAGCCATGGGGAAAACCTATCGGGAATGATGAAGATTATGATGAAGATGGTGGGATGAAAGAGAGGAAGCGAACGACGTCAGCACAGTAGACGCGCTCTGTCAGCTGCACACTGCCCATGGCGGTGCCCGGACTTCGCGGGTCCCAGAACTCAACCAGACATTCTATTTACGCCTCTCCACGATGTGACGATGGATAGGCAACCTTGATAGTTTTGTCCCATGAGCCGGTCATGAGGGCGCTGTAGTTGGTGGCCTTGATGAAGTTGCAGGTCTTCACCGGAGCATCGTGCTTCAGTTCATCTCCTTCATGCTTTTTGGAAGGGCAACTGATAGCAGAAAAAGAGACCTGGCCCAGTGTGGCCACTTGATTGGAGGCGAGGTCCCAGATGCGAACGCTTTTGTCCGCTGATACCATGAAGATTTGCGCTCCATCCTGAAAATAATCTTGAGTTTCGACTTCAACAAAAGAAAAATAGGAGGTAGAAAGAACCGGGGTCCAGTCGATGTCCAGAATAGGGCCTTGAGCACTCTGCTGAGCCTTGGGCTCTGTGCTCCCGTCCGCTTTCACCTAGCCATTGGGGGGAGAGTTGGGTTGGAGCTAAGGTGTCGGAGGAGGAAGCGTGAACCTCCCAGACGCGAACGAGGTTGTCCCAGGAGGCGGAGGCGAGGAAGTTGGCTTGCACTGAGGGCGGACTGAACTCCAGGGCCTGAATGGACTCGTCGGGTGGCTGGGCGACCTCCACGTCCTTCATGGGATTGTGGTTGGGCGCAGTGGCCGTGGCGCTGCTGCCGAAGAGGCCGCCGGAGCGGAACGAGCTCGTCTGCCCGAACATTACCGCCCACTCCAATCTATCCGTTCGAACAGCCCCTGCCCTTCTTCAAGCAGCCCTCCTGCATCTGCGCAGATTTATTGAGACCTCCTGCTAAGCGGGAGCATGAAATATTTTGAAAGCTGCATGTTGGTTGACGGTGTGTATAGCTTTGAATTTGCAAAAAAATATTTTAACCAATGCTACAGAAAAACCAGTACAGAATGAATATCACGCGTTCGTGCTATGGTGTTGACAGAAGCTTATCGCTAAGCGCATGTGTGTTGCTCACGTCTCCAGCCCACAACTCTCTTTTCCTGCTAACCAACCAAAAGTGCCTATTTGTGCTTATATATCCGTAATAGATTTTGGTTGGTTGCTAATATATTGCTGGAACTATATTTCACTCCACGTAAACTGTTTAGAAAAATGGGTGCGAAGCGTGTTTGCGTGGTGGGGGCAGGGGCAAGCGGGCTGCCAGCCATCAAAGCCTGCTTGGAAGAAGGCTTTCACGTCCTCTGCTATGAACGCCAGGAGCAAATTGGCGGCCTCTGGAGATACAAACCCTCTGAGACTGGTTCCCGCCTCTCTCATCTACCTACTATCGAATAACAATCTGCATTCAAGAGGAATCATCCGTCATGAAATCCACTGTCATCAATACTTCCAAAGAGATGATGGCCTACAGCGATTTCCCACCGCCGCCTCAAACACCAAACTTCATGCACAATCGAGAGGTCGTCTGCTATTTCCAAAGTGACCGCTCCCAGCTGCCGGAAATTGACCTGACCAACAGTGGGTACAGGCTATGCTGAGCAGTACGAACTTCTACCTCATATTCGTTTCGCCCACTCCGTTCTCAGCATTCGGAAGGCTGTCGATTTCGCAAGCTCAGGGCAGTGGCTGGTCACCATTCGCGATTCGTACACTTTGCAAAATTTTGAACAGGATTGCCACTTTTTGCTTCTATGAATTGCAGGGAAGGCGAAACAAAGAAGGAGTTGTTCGACGGAGTACTGCTGTGCTCGGGGCATCATGCTCAGCCATACCGTCCACATTTTCCAGGGATGGACACTTTTCAGGCATTTTTCAATAGAACCTTGATAGCTAGCTATTTTGGCGAATGATTGAAAGACTTAGGGTGAAGTATTGCACGCACACTCCTACAAGGACCATCGGGGCTACGAGGACAAGCGGGTTGTCGTGGTGGGTGTGGGGAACTCCGGCGGCGACATCGCCGTCGAGCTCAGTAGAATTGCAGCACAGGTCTTTCTTTCTCACAATTTCTTCAGTACGAAGACCTACAGGAGAGTTTTGAGGTATACTCGGTAACGCGGCGGGGGACGTGGATCTTCCACCGGGTAGGGCCGAAGGGACTGCCGCTGGATGTGGTTGGGGGGCGGCGGGCGGCCTCCTTCCTCTACCGCTCCTTCCCCGGCTACATGGAGAGCCTCATCGAGTCACAGCTCAACGAACGCTTCGATCACGCAAACTTTGGCCTACAGCCGGCTCACAGCGTTGGTTCTTCATTTATTGAACCCTTTAGGTAGAGGAAGATATTTGGAGGTATTGCAAGCCCACCCGACCATCAATGACGATCTGCCAAATCGCATTCTTTGTGGCTCCGTGCTCATCAAGGTCAACTGATTCTATGGCTTTCTTTTGGAACATGCGTACATAAACAGTGCTGCAATGTGCCATGCTTTGTTTGTGACGGATGAAAGCATTGCAGCCGAATATCAAAGAAATTAGGGAGAAATCAGTGGTATTCGAAGACGGCTCGATGGCAGAGGACGTTGATTGTATAATTCTAGCCACTGGCTATTCATTCGGTTTTCCCTACCTGGAGGAGGGCATCATACCAGTTGAAGACAATCAGGTTGTCCAATTTTGCTAAAGCAAAGATGAAAAAAAGTGATGCATTGAGGTGTCGCTTTACAAATACATGTACCCAACCGAGATGAAGCATCCTTCTCTGGCAGTGATTGGCCTCATCCAACCTCTTGGTGCCATCATGCCCATCTCTGAGCTGCAATGCCGTGTCTTTGCTCGCGTCCTTTCCGGAGCTGCCAAACTACCTTCTTCCGTTCCCTGCTCTTCCCAGTCCCTGCTGTCTCTAACCTCACCTTCGCCATCCACACAGGAGGATATGCTGGAGGACGTGGAGGAGAAGAGAGCGGCCATGCAGCAACGATATGTAACCAGCAGGCGACACACTATTCAGGTTCACACTGCGTCTTCGTACTGGAGCTCTTGAGAAACGTGAAGCCTCCTGCAGGTGGACTACATTCCGTACATGGATGAGCTGGGCGCCATCATCGGCGTCAACCCCAGCATCGCCCGCTTCGCCTTCACCGACCCCAAACTGGCCTTCCAGCTGTTCACAGGACCCGCCTATCCCTACCAGTGGCGTCTCACCGGTTCCCCACCACAGCCCTCCGCTTCTCTCAGCCAGACAACATGACAGGGCCCAATGCCTGGTCCGGTGCCCGAGGTGCCATCATGAGCGCAATGCAGCGCATCATCGCTCCAACCCAAACCAGAGTCGCCCCAACTGCAGTCGGTCGGTCGCGGCCCCAATCTTTTACACTTTATGTCTTTGCTGCGTCTATTCTATTTCTCGTTTTCGCCTATCTTTATAGCCGTTAATCAAGGCTTGTATAAATGATTATCATAGCTTGCTCGACAAAATCAGTATATCAAAAGTAAACTGAAGCGCAATCTAAGAGTGAGTTCAAAGAAATCTGCACCGTAGAGATAAGTGATTGTGACGGAGGTGAGGAAAGGCTAATAAAGGCAGTGCTAGTAGTCGACCATGAGTACGAGTGAGTTGACGTCGTCATGGCTCTTCACGTCCTCTTCTGGAGACTCGGAAATGGCGATGAGTCGATTGCCACGCACCGTCATCTTCATATCTGTCTGAATTCCCTGAGATACCTTCCTCAAAAAGACTCAACGATTGAAGCCTGCCGAGGGAAGGTGAAAGTTGAAATGCAAACTTGGCTTTCTTAGCAAAGTCTTTCTTGATGCTGTCGAGGCGGCGTTCCGGAAGGAGGCGGTAGATGAAGCGAGAGCCGGTGGGCATGTTGTACACCATCTTTTTCAACGACAGGTCCACTCCGAACGGATCCGCCGGCATTTCTGCACAAGAGCTTTCTTTTTCACCAGCCTTGACTAGGAGGTTCACCTTGTTGGGGATCCATCATGGCGGCCTGGAAACGGGCCTGGGTCTGCTGTTTGAGGCCCTTGAGGACGGCCTCCATCTTCTGCTGGATCATCGTTATCACCGTGGACACCAGCGACAGACCCAGCAGAATCAGGATGGAGGTACACACCTTGAACAGTATGAGGATGGGAAGAGGGCTGAAGATGGGGAGGAATGAGAACCATGAGGCCGTGCTTGGTGGGCACGACGTCACCGAGTCCGATTGTTGAAAAGCTGATGAAAGTAAAATAGAGCGAAGTCCCATAATCCCAATTAATCTCCCAGATGCGAAATATAGCCGCTGAGACCAGCAGCCAGCCTACCTGGATCCGTATCAATTCCGGTCAACGAAATAGAAAAGTAGGAAGTGGAAGGGAACAGTGACGGCGACTAGAATCCAGATGGGAAAGTTGAGCAAATTGTCTTCCTCCCCAGGCGGAGGCTCTTCTTCTGAACCTTTCCCGAGTTTGAATGGCGAAAGATAAAAATGAAGCTAAGTGACCGGAGGGCAAGGGTCCCCAGCGATAGCGGAAACGAATAGCGTCCCAGACATGGCGGGCGAGTTGCATGGTCTTGCGAAGGGCAAGGGAGCAGAGGAAGCCGATCTCCACCAGCGCAAAGAGGCAGAGTGGAATGCCCACCAGGGCGTAGATGCACGTCACCACACGACCTCGTGTACTCGACGGCGACTGGTAGCCATAGCCTTCAACTTTACCCCATCCACACCAATCTTCCAGTTCAAATGTAGTCTCACCAATCGTCGTGTACAGAGTGATGCTGTAAAACATGGAACCTGCATCGTTTCTTTGTATAGAACCTAATAGAAAGAAAGGTATAAAATTAGAACCCCAAAAGCCCCACTTCGTTTCTCCCTCCTCTGGCTGAACGTCCAGCTGCTCTTGAAACCTAGCAGAAGGCAGAAAATCTGATCGAGGTTCAATGCTTTCAAAGGGCGGACCATTGGAGGGTGTTGGTAGTCTCTCTGTACTTCTCTGTTCGTGTGGTCAGTGTGTTGCGGTAGATGTAGTCAATGCGACGAGCAGCAGCGCCGAGTGTGTCCTTCAAGAGCCTCGGATGAATCTAGGCCCAAATGAATGGCAAAGAAACCTCAAGAAACTTGCGATTATCCATGCGCCGTTCAATTTCTCCCGGCTCTTCTATCAGGTGGAAGAGGAAGGCTCCAAAGAAGCTGTACAATATCAACAAAACTATGGGCACTAGTCGTTTCAAAACTGCAAAACGAGGCCATTTTTTAACTTTCGATAGTGACAATTGGTGATGGTACCTTTTTCGATCTTGTCGCAAACACGCTTGCATGACTGGATCTGCTCTTTTTCCAGCTCAATCTTCATGGCCACTGGAAAATATGTGACAGTAGTATTACACTGAGGGCAGGAGAGGATGAGAAAGGCGGAATGCAAAGAATGGAGTGGAAGTCAATTTACTAGACGTAATAACAAGTAGGCTAAGGGTTCTTTGAAGGGCCAAAAAGGCCCCATTCCTCCGCCAGGCAGCTGTTACAAAGGGGGCGTGTGAAGTATTGCTCCAGCCGCCAGTCAAAACCTCACGCAACTAACAAACGCTTCCCTTACTCTCACTACTTTTTCCTACTTCATTCATACTTTCTTCCGTCTTACAATTTTGCTCTTAACTTTGTGAATTTATTTCAGGATATTAAAAAAATACTTTGCAAGAATCAAGAATACTAAGACAGCATAAGCACAGCAAAAAAGGCCCAACTCAGCTTGAATTGGTATGGAAGCTTGGAATGAAAAGTCCCGTTAATTCTCATTCTATAATAAACGCTGCAAAACAACTTTGAACATTTTATAAAATGTTACCGTAAAAATGATAATGATGGGACAATGGAGAAATTTGCAGCTTTTGCTGAGCAATAAATAATATTCGTTCTAGAGGCGAAGAAAGTAAGATTAGTTAATTCAGTTGTAGCTACAATTTTTGAATTGATGTTAGCAAAAAGAAACGTTTCAAAATATTATATCAATAAAATAAAGTTATAAGTGTTTCTAGTGAATCAGCGCTGAAACACCGCCTACTCTTATTAAATGCAGTAAAATAAATGAAAACTGAGGTTGAAATGGCGCGTCAAGTGAAAGACTGGAAAGAGCGGCAGGGGTTTAGTGTGAGGACGAGAGGGTATGAAGTAGATGGAGGAGTAAGCGCTACGGGTTGAGAAGTGGCCTCGACGCTGACTGCATCCTACCCTCATCTCCTCCCCATCCTTCCAGAGCAAT
>JASANA010006313.1:0-12690 GCA_030248095.1 Ptycholaimellus sp. GST1_10
AACGAGAGATTAGGCTTTGAGGGGAAGAACCTGGCGAGCTCGGCCTTGAGGGTGTCCATTTCGCGGATGAGCTCCGCGTTTTTGCGCTCCAAGTCTTCCACGTAGCCGGGGGAGACAGCGCGCATGGGGATGTCCAGGTTGTCGAAGCGGCTTCGTTTGGCCGCTCCCGCCCCGCCCACCGCCGTGCCATAGCCCAGCGGCACTGCTGCCGTCTCCTCATACCTACTCCCAGCAGCCTCCTTCCGTCCCAGAGCATTGGGGTGATTGGAAGGTAGAAGCGACCTGGCAGTGGCTGGTCCCTGGTAGTAGTCGTTGCCGGCGGTGTAGAAGTCGCGACCTTGGTGGGATGAGGTGGGTAGTGGAGCAGAACGAAGCGGGGCTGGAGCTCCCCCTGAGCCTCCCCCACCGCCGCGTCCACCGCCGCCGCCTCTCGCCTGATTCACAGAGCTCCCGCCCGCCGCTGGCCCAGAGGAGGTCCCGCGCCAGCCACTCTCACCACCACTCCGGCCTCCTCGACTACCTGTCAACAGGTCCACCTTCCCCTCAGTGTCAGTTAGTGTACGAGGTAAGGAAGACCACCGCGCATCTCAGCAAGGCGAGCCTCCCGCTCGTCCTCCGGGTTCACGTGCCAGTAGCGACAGCGGTTGGGGCCGCGGGAGCAGTTGCCGGTGAGCCACTCCTTGCAGATGGGGGTGCCGTTGATGGTGTCCTGGCCGGGCGGGAGGATGGCGGCCATGGCCTTGGCGAGGCCGATGGTGATGTTGGCGTTGCGCTTGTAGGCCTCGGCGTCGGGGCGGGCGGCGTGGACGAAGCGGCAGTTGTCCCGCAGGCACTTCGAGTTCTGGTAGTCGTTGCAGAAGTTCACCGCCTCCATCGGCGACCGCTCCGGCGCCAGCTCCGACGGGTGCTTGAACTTGCACCGACTCCCGCGGTTGCAGATGTTCTTCAGGAAGTCACGGCACACCTTCAAACATCTCAAATACCCTCCCATCCACCCCCAGCCTAGTGAAAGGGTATCCAACGTCAGCATCGCTGAAGGCCGCTTCGTGCTCCTCCGAAAAGCTGCTCATGCCCCCGTTGTCCATCCTGGCCATGAGAGCTGGGGCTTGGGGGAGAGGAGGCTTAGTGGAAAGGGGGAGGGTAGGAAAAGTTGGGACTGGGAGGCATTGGGAAGCTGGCGCAGAGCCCAGCCAGGGGGAGGGAGGGTGATAAGGGAGTTGGAAGGGGTAGGAAGCGAGGAGAAGGCAAGCCATTCTGTGCCTGCGCATTTCCACAAAAGCACCGCCTACGGTAGCCAATCTCCAGGCGCGAATTTGGACAAACGAGCATCTCGCTGACCCTTGGGAAAATTTAACTGTATATTGCCTTTGTTCACAAACGTGTAGAAGTGCAGAAGAAGGGTACAACTTCTCCCCTGTTTACTCAGTGCATTGAGGCAGTCATTTTGGTTTCATTTTTAGCTTGCGTCCTGTAGGTGCAATCTTTTGACTTATGGCTCTGCAATTGTGAATTGTAACACTTGACTAAAAATTATCTGCTAAATATATTAAATGGCAAAAACAATAAGGCTAAATGGACAGACTGAATGAATCATGAATAAAATATAGAAATAAGTGGACGTGTCAGCTAAAGCAAGGACTCTTGTTCTGAAAAGCGGTTGAGCTTGAGGAGAGAGGAAAGAAGCGCTGGTAATGGGGAGCGAAATCCTTGTAGAAGCAGTATTGCGGAAGAAATTGTCCAGCATCGCTGCTCTCACACTGCGCCTCCTGTTCAATGCTTCTCCAAATTGAAGGGGACTCACAACATGAAGAATAGGATGGAACGGCGAAACTCAGCCCTTCATGAAACCTATGTTGAATCATTGTTTTCCTGAAGAAAAAAGGAACAGAATAACGAAAACGAGATGATATAAATAAATAAGAAAGAAAACTCTTGCCGCTATTTTTGCGCGGCCGAAGGCCGCCTGCCGCGAAGGGCAGGGCAGTCAGCGCTCCGTAGGCCGGAGGGCATGGGTGCGGAGGCCCCGGAGCGTAGCCTAGCATGCGAAGCATGCTAGGCGAAGCGTAGGGGCCGTAGCACCCATGCCCGGAGGCCGGAGGAGCTCTGGCGCCCTGCCCGAAGCGGCGGGCGGCCAAGGCCAGCTTAAGCAGTTACCCCATTTTTGCGTCCGTCTGTCCGCATATATCTTATATAATACGGGTGATGGCATTTTGGGAGGGTACCTCGGGCCGACCGGATTCATAACTTATCCTGGCACATGATAGCTTTATGGATAGGTCTTGAAAAGTACAGTGTCTGGCATATCGCTGCACCTGCGCCTGATTTCTAGAAAATGATGAAAATATCGAAAATGTGCTCATTTTGGACATTTTCCAACTTTGCAGCTCAATTGCTCCACCAATTCTGAACATTTCTTGGCGGACTTTTTTTTAAATTTTAGCCTGAACAATTCTGAATAAGATCATCTATTTATATTTTCATTTCATTAAACTTTTTTATGTTAAAAATGTCATTGAGTAAAGTCAATTTTCGTTATTTCGGCCCTACTCAGTGAGCTGATGTTTCAAGGTATTCATTAGTTAGGGTATGCAGGTGCTCAATGCAGAGGTCAGTTTGAGTGAATGCGATGCAATCAGTCATTGATCCTTAATGATTCGCCTTTCTCATCTGAAGATTCCAAAACTGGTGGAACCTAAAATGCTGATGAATTTATTATTTGCTGATGAAACGCAATTTGCTTGTGCTGATGATTCGCAATGGTTTTAGATGCTTGTTATCATTTGACACAAGCCATTGGGTGGACTATTTTATGTTATATGTTAATAAAAAAATCAAGATTTCAAATGCTGTAAAGGAATGAAAAGTGTGGCCGCGCGAAGCGCGGCCACTGACCCAAATTACTAGTATATCTATATGTGTGTGTCCCAGGCCCGTACTCCGCGGTTTTTCAACGAAATTGGCTGATTTTTTGCATGAAGGTCCGCCTAGGCGGTGCCTCGAGACCATTTTTGGTGCTTGGCGTAATTTTTTGAATTTCGCCCAAAACTCAATTTTTTGATGTTTCAAAATACGAAAAATTATAAATCATTGGTTTTTCAATGAAATTAGCTGAATTTTGGCAGGTACGTCCGTCTAAGTTACATTTCGAAGCTGGCAAAAGGAATTTTTGAAATATTTATTATTTCTTGATTTATGGTCAAAAAACCAAAATCTTGATGTTTCAAAAATTTGAACATGCATAAAACCATGGTTTTTCAATAAAATCAGTTGAGTTTTGGCATTTACCCCTGTCGTGGTGATATCTTGAAGCTGCTTTAAGGAATTTTGAAAATTTTTATTATTTCCTGATTTATGAACAAAAACCTAAAATCTTGATGTTTCAAAAATTCAAACATCCATAAATCCAGTGTTTTTCAATGAAATCAGTTGAATTTTGGCTTATACGTCTGTCATGATGACATCATGAAGTTGAGAAAAAGAATTTTAAGAAAATTGATTATTTATTGATTTATGGGCAAAAATCCAAAATATCGATGTTTCAAAAATTCGAACATCCATTAATCGCTGGTTTTTCAATAAAATCAGCTCAATTTTGGCAGGTACGTTTGTTGAGGCGGTACCTTGAAGCTGTTAAAAGGGATTTGTGAAGAATATTTATTATATGTCGATGTATGGCCAAAAACCTTAAATCTTGATGTTTCAAAAATTTGAACAATCATAAATTTTGAAAAAAAATTTGAACAAGCATAAATTCACTGGTTATTATGGTCAGCCGTATCATTGGATTAGAAGGCATAGCATTTGGAAAATTTAGCAACGAAGCATGAGCTTATTACTTAGTAAAAAGCCGCGCATCTTGGCAACAGCCGAGAATACCTTGTTTGGAGTTGTAGACATAGAGGAGCAGGCTTGGTAGATGGTGTAGGAGTAGAACTTGCCTTAGAAATAAAAGCTGGAGTAGGAATAGTAGATGGTGTAGTAGACGTAGGAGCCGGAAGGCGTCGTAGATGTTGTAGGAGAAGAAATGACGTAGTAGAAGTTGAAGAAGTAAAAGATGTTGTTTGAGATGACGTGTAGTTGTCCTCCTCATCGGAAGTATGTCGGAAGTTGTCCTCCTCATCGGAAGTATGTCCTATGGAAAGGCTGATGAGGTCGGGGCGCGCGATAGCCCACCAGCAGTTGAAGTAGTTGATGGAGCCGCACTGCCAAAATTATGAATGGCAGGAGGGATTGAGGGAAAGGGTGAGTGGGATAGACCTAATTGGCGGCAGTGTGGAAATTAAGGCGTTGTAGATTTTGTTGGAGTAGAAGTGTGACGGAGTGTAGAAGATGTAGAAGTTGTAGAACTGCAAAAAATTTGGAATGGCATGAAGAAGTGGGACAATTGGTTAGGTGGGATAAAGCTAGTTCTCGCCCTCCTCGGAGGAAGCCTCTGAGAGGCTGATGAGGTCCACCCCTGCAGACGCTCCCGCGGAGAAGAAGTCTTCTTTGACCGCAGGCTTTTCAGGTCGAGCTCCTCTCTTCCGTCCTTGTAGACGAGCTCCAGCTTCTTCTCCTTGCTCACCTGCAACAATAACATGGCTTAACAAGGCGGAAAAATAGCGTGAAAAAGAAGAGAAGCCTGCTGGATGAGTATGGCGTAAAGGACGCAGTCGTTGGAGTTGAGACTCTGCTCGGAGAGGAAGTAGCGGTAGTTTCCGGGGATCCGCGTCTCCTTGTAGAGCGACAAGTTCAGCCCCACGCCCATCTCGGCAGCCGGCATCTCCACGTCGGAGACTTCTCCGCCCAACTCCTTGTATCGGAACTGCGTATAGGACAGGGAGATGCGTCGGACATGGAGATGAGGTCGACGCGGGCCGACGCACCGGCCGCGAAGAAGTCGGCCGATGCCTTCTTTGGCTTTCCCGCTCCCTTCTTCGGTCGGAGAGCCTTTAAGTCCAGCTCCTCCAAGCCATCTTTGTAGATAAGCTCCATCTTTTTTTGCGCGGCCGCAGGCCGCCTGCCGCGGAGGGCAGGGCAGTCAGAGCTCCCGAGGCCGGAGGGCATGGGTGCGGAGGCCCCGGAGCGTAGCCTAGCATACGAAGTATGCTAGGCGAAGCGTAGGGGCCGTAGCACCCGTGCCCGGAGGCCGGAGGAGCTCTGGCGCCCTGCCCGAAGCGGCGGGCGGCCAAGGCCAGCTTAAGCAGTTACCTCATTTTTGCGTCCGTCTGTCCGCATATATATATATATATATATCTATATATATAATAGAGGAGCCTGTCCTGTGGGTCGCCAGTTTGTGCACAGCCTGGGAAGCAGCTGGTGAGAAGGTGAGAGTGGTTTTGGGTAAAATGGGGCCGTCCGATCCAATGGTGCAATTTTCAAATTGATCTGATCACGGGAACATGCTTAACACATCGAAAATGTGACTTTTATCAATGTTTTAGAACTGCGCAGTTTTGGGAAGCTACCCAATCAGACTAAGTTTTAGCCATTACACATAAATTTTCTGGCCACATTGGCAAACCAGACCTAATCTTAGGCAACTTGACCTTTCATGGGTTGAGTGCCTACTTTTTGATGTCCCTTGAGGACCACCAGGTGTTTGTGGATGCATTCATTTGGTGTGGCTGTAATTTGGCCACTGGGTGGGGATATCATGATGATGATAAGAGTCAAATGATCAAAAAAGAGGCTAATGCATGAAAAAAGCTAAGCACCCGTGTAGCGGGAACCATGCAGCCCATAACCATCGTCTCCATGCTTTATCCAACCCCAAAACCCCAACCATCATGCCCCGTAAAAACCCATAACCATCGTCTTCATGCTCTATACAAGCCCAAAACCCCAACAATCATACCCCATAAAAACCCAAAACCCCAACCATCATGCTTCATAAAAACCCAAACCCATCGTCTCCATGCTCTATCCAACCCCAACTATCCAACCCCAAAACCCCAACCATAATGCCCCATAAAAACCTAAAACCATCTTCTTCATCCTCCAACCAACCACAAAACCCCGACCGCCATACCCCATAAAAACTCTATAACATTGTCTCCATGCTCAATCCAACCCCAAAACCCCAACTGTCATGCCGCATAAAAACCCAAAACCATTGACTTCATGCTCCATCCAAACCCAAAATCCCAACTGTGATGCCCCATAAAATCCCCAATAAACTGTCTCCATGTTTCACCCAACCCCAAAACCCCAACTATAAAACACTAAACCATGTTCTCCATGATCTATCCAACATAAAAACCCCGACGTCATGCCCCATAAAAATCTATATCCATACTTTATCCAACCCAAAACCCCAACCATCATGTCCCATAAAAACCTCAAATAATCGTCTCCATACTCTATCCAACCCTAAAACCCCAACCATCATGCCCCATAAAAACCCAAAACCACCGTCTCCATGCTCTATCCAAGCCCAAAACCCCAACCATCATACCCCATAAAAACCCAAAACCCCAACCATCATGCCCCATAAAAACCCAAACCCATCGTATCCATGCTCCATCCAACCCTAAAACCCCGACGTCATGCCCCATAAAAATCTATATCCATACTTTATCCAACCCAAAACCCCAACCATCATGTCCCATAAAAACCTCAAATAATCGTCTCCATACTCTATCCAACCCCAAAACCCCAACCATCATGCCCCATAAAAACCCAAAACCACCGTCTCCATGCTCTATCCAAGCCCAAAACCCCAACCATCATACCCCATAAAAACCCAAAACCCCAACCATCATGCCCCATAAAAACCCAAACCCATCGTATCCATACTTCATCCAACCCTAAAACCCCGACGTCATGCCCCATAAAAATCTATATCCATACTTTATCCAACCCAAAACCCCAACCATCATGTCCCATAAAAACCTCAAATAATCGTCTCCATACTCTATCCAACCCCAAAACCATCCAACCCCAAAACCCAACCATCCTGCCATTTAAAATCTCTAGCCATATTCTTCATGCTCCATCCTACCCCAAAAGTCCAACCATCATGCTCCAAAAAACCTCAAGCCATTCTCTCCATGCTCAATCCATCCGCAAAAACCCAAACAACATGCACCAAAAAACTGCAAAACTTTGTCATCATGCCCCATCCAACCCCGAAACTCCAAACGTCAAAAAAAGCCATCATCGCCATGATCCATCCAACCCCAAAACCCCAAAACGTCATGCCCCATAAAAACCTCAAGTTATCGTCTCCATGCCACATCCAGTCTCAAAAACCCAAATGTCAAGCCACATAAAATCACCAAGCCATCGTCTCCCTGCTCCATCCAACGCCAAAACCCCAACCATCATGCCCTATAAAAAGGCCAAACCATCATCTCAAATGCTCCATCCACCCCAAAACTCCAAACTGTATGCTCCATAAAAACCAAAAGCCATAGCTAGGGTTGGAGCTAGGATTTTAGTTTGGGGGAGCAAAATTTTAGAAAAATGTTTTCTTCAAAATTTTTTTTCCAAGTGCAACCAGACACTTATTTTTACAAAAAAACATAGGAAAGGCTTTGTGAGGGCGAGGCCTAGCACCGCTCTTGACCTTGCAATCGTCTCTGAGTTCAGTAGCTGTTTCCATTGAGTCGCCGTAGGCGACGGCGAAGCTCAACCTAGTCTATATATATAATAGAGGAGCCTGTCCTGTGGGTCGCCAGTTTGTGCACAGCCTGGGAAGCAGCTGGGAGGAAGATGAGAATGATTTTGGGTAAAACGGGGCCGTCCAATCCAATGGTGCAATTTTCGGCTTGATCCGAGCACAGGAATGTGTTTAAAACATCAAAAATGTGACTTTTATCAATGTTTTGAAGCTGCGCAGTTTTGGGAAGCTACCCAATCTGGTGAAATTTCAGTCATTAAACATAAATATCCCCAAACAAACAAGCCTTGTACCTCATTGGCTATGCAACCTAACTCGGGTTGAATGCCTAATCTTTGAAGTCCCTCGAGGACAGCCAGGTGTTTGATGTTGCATTCACTTGGTGTGGCTGTAATTTGGCCACTGGGTATGCATTTCTAAAAGAGTCGGTAGACCATAAAAGAGGCTAATGCATGAAAAAAGCTGAGCACCCGTGTAGCGGGACCCATGCAGCCCAAATCCCAAACTCTCACCATACAAATCCCCACATTAATTGGTTCTATAATCACGTCAAAACCCTGCAGATCATTTTCTCCAAGCTAGATACCACACACCCTTGTCACCATGCTCTAATCAAACCCCCAAAAAATTGCCTCTCGCTTGATTCAAATCCGTAGCTCCAAACCCTTATTGCTCATTAATGCTTTATTCCATACCAACCACCAAACCCTCGCCTTCATGTTCCAAATAGGCCACCAAACCATAAGCCTCAAATTCTATGCTTCCGTGCTCCTTTCCAATCCCCAAAAATTATCTCCATTCTAACCCATGTACAAAACAAGCACCCAGCCACAAACTTCTCCCCTCCTCTGCCCAAATGAAGTAGAAAACACCCCATTTTTGAATGATGCTTGCCAATCCAATGGAACTATAAAATACCTAAATAAATGTTAGCATATTCGTCTCCCCAGCAATATTCATCCATTACAGCCATTTTTCCTCCTCCCCCAACCATTTTCCACCCTCTCCTTTTCATCACAAACCCCACATTTGCAAATATGTAATGACTAATATAATCTAAAAATACAATTGTGCCCCCAACGATTTTAAGCCATTCGCTCCCAAGCCGTTCCCCATCAACAGTCTTTCCCATCAGCAATCACGCCTTCAAACGCTATTTGCCCCCACCTCCCTAACCACTTGCAACCATTTGCCCTCCTCTCTCCGAATCCTTTTCAGGATAGATAAACCCTTTTTCCTTCCTGTTTCCAACGATATTTGAATGCAATTATTGCCATAAAATCTTTTCAGTACAAACATTTCCATCAAAATATCCCCCCTTCAGTTCACCCATAACCTCCAAAGAATCCATCCCACCGAATAAACACCCAAATTTAAAAGTGCTTTTAACGTGTTTTAACAAATCAAAACTAATTATTTTTGAGTCATACTAAGTCCCAAACATATCCAACTACCTCCCAAATGAAACCCACCTCCCTAACCACTTGCAACCATTTGCCTTCCTCTCTCCAAATCCTTTTCAGGATAGATAAACCCTTTTTCCTTCCTGTTTCCAACGATATTTGAATGCAATTATTGCCATAAAATCTTTTCAGTACAAACATTTCCATCAAAATATCCCCCCTTCAGTTCACCCATAACCTCCAAAGAATCCATCCCACCGAATAAACACCCAAATTTAAAAGTGCTTTTAACGTGTTTTAACAAATCAAAACTAATTATTTTTGAGTCGTACTAAGCCCCAAACATATCCAACTACCTCCCAAATGAAACCCACCTCCCTAACCACTTGCAACCATTTGCCTTCCTCTCTCCAAATCCTTTTCAGGATAGATAAACCCTTTTTCATTCCTGTTTACAACGATATTTGAATGCAATTATTGCCATAAAATCTTTTCAGTACAAACATTTCCATCAAAATATCCCCCCTTCAGTTCACCCATAACCTCCAAAGAATCCATCCCACCAAATAACCACCCAAAGTTAAAAGTGCTTTTAACGTGTTTTAACAAATCAAAACTAATTATTTTCGAGTCGTACTAAGCCCCAAACATATCCAACTACCCCCAAATGAAAACTTATCCAAATCCCCCCCCCCCCCCCGCCCCAAATGAAACCGTATTCTACTACTCCCTCCCATAAATGCAAGCTAATCAAACTACCCCCAAATGAAATCTTATCCAACTACCCCAAATGAAATCTTATCCAATTATCCCCCACCCCAAACTTTAAGGTGCTCTTGACATGTTAAAACACATCAAAACTTTTTCGAGTACCACTGACCCCAAAAACATCCAACTATTCTCCAATTAAATCTTATCTAACTATCCCCCCACCAGTTTAAAGGTGTTTATCCAATTACCCCCCCCCCCCCCCCCCAATTTAAAGGTGCTTTATACGTGTTAGAGCGCATCAAAACTAACACTTGGGTCGGAACACTTGGGTCTAGGACACTTGACTTGGGTCAAGCACACTTAGATCGAGGGGGACTTAGGTTGAGGGGGATTTGGGTCGAGGGCAGTTGGGTTTTAGTGCACATTTATAAGCAGTGTACATAAATTAGATATAAATTTCAACAAATGCCAATGTGGTTCACTAGGCCTACTTGACCTACTGGTCATTGATAGTTTCTGTAGTTGGTTCCTTAGAGTCGCCGTAGGCGACGGCGAAGCTCAACCTAGTCTTATATAATACGGGTGATGCCATTTTGGGGGTGGCCTTGGTGCCATCCGAATTCTGAACGAATCCTGGCACATGATGGCTTTTTGGATAGGTCTCAGTGAGTTATTTAACATATGTAGGATAGTCCTCGCCATTTTTGCATTAAAACAAATTATGATTGAAAATGTGCCGAATTTGGTCATTTTGCACTTTGCAGCTTCAATGTTCTTTCAATTTTTAACTTGTATTGGCGGACTTTTTTTTAATTAAAGGTAAAATAATTCTATTCAAAATAGGCTATTTACTTTTTTAACTTTTTGAAATTATATTATTAAAAAATTGCTTTGAGTGAATTCAATTTGCGTGATTTGGGATCTACTCGCGGTGCTGATGTTTCAA
The DNA here is from genome assembly GCA_030248095.1 of Ptycholaimellus sp. GST1_10. NCBI lineage: Eukaryota > Metazoa > Nematoda > Chromadorea > Chromadorida > Chromadoridae > Ptycholaimellus > Ptycholaimellus sp. GST1_10. Next base: position 10,667 of record JASANA010006313.1, read on the forward strand.
GACATTCATTAGTATGGATATGTGGGTTGCTAATGACGAAGGCATTTGAAGCTTACAGGAATTGTGCCTAGATTCTCATTACTGAACAATCTCAGAAGCGTGGATTTTTGATGTTTGCTCTGCTGAACTGCAGTTAATTTTTTTGATGGATTTGAGCAAATCTTTAGGTAATATTCATTATGGGGAATATGCTGTAGGAATAAAAAGAAAAGAATGAAATGAAAAGTGGAAGAAAAGGATAAATTAATGAAATGATACGGGGGGCCGCGCGACGCGCGGCCACTGACTAATATTACTAGTATATATATATATATATGTCTTTCCGGGGCCCATACTCCTCGGTTTTTCAACGAAATTGGCTGATTTTTTGCATGAAGGTCCGTCTGGGTGGTATCTCCAGGCCATTTTTTGGGATGGGCGTAATTTTTCGATTTTCGCCCAAAACTCAGCTTTTTGATGTTTCAAAATACGAAAATTCATAAATCACTGGTTTTTCAGTGAAATTGGCTGAATTTTGGCAGGTACGTCCATCAAAGTGATATCTTGAAGCTGGCAAAAGAAATTTCCGAAATATTCATTTTTCCCGATTTATGGCGAAAAACCTAAAATCTTGATGTTTCAAAAATTTGAACATCCATAAGTCGATGGTTTTTCAATGAAATTGGCTGAATTTTGGTAGGTACGTCCAGCAAGGTGATATCTTGAAGCTGGCAAAAGGAATTTCCGAAATATTAATTATTTCCCGATTTATGGCGAAAAACCTAAAATCTTGATGTTTCAAAAATTTGTACATCCATAAATCGATGGTTTTCGATGGTGATAAATCGATTCATATGGGTGGTATAGTAATGTTATTTGAGGTTTTTATTTGGACCAAAGGCCGCGCATCTTGGCAATAGCCGAGTATACCTTGTTTGTTGCTGACCTTCAACAATAACAGGGCTTAACAAGATGGAAAATGTAGCGTGAAAAAGAAGAGAAGCCTGCTGTATCAGAACTGCGTATAGGACGCAGTCGTTCTTGTTGATGGACTGCTCCGAGAGAAAGTAGCGGTAGACGCCGGCAACGCGCGTCTCACGGTAGAGAGAGAGGTTCAGTCCCACGCCGATGTCCCCTGAATGTCTTATTGAGAACAGTGAAGCCTTTGTTTTGGCACTTTATTGAGAACCCTTTTATTTAACATGCTGCTGCTCGGGTTGATGGCATGCTAAAATCGCGTTTCCACCTCTCCTCGATTGCCCAAGTCTGCTGCTTCAGGCGCAAGTGGAAATTTGCATTTTGAAGCAGTACATCGGGCGCTACAGGACTTTTAGTGAAAAAAGTCGAAAAAGAACCTTATTGGTGTTCGCAGTAGGGTGATATTATTAGGAACCTTAATGAAATTTTTGCGCTTTGGGTTCTCATTAGGTTGAATTAAGTGGGAACCCTATAAGATTCTAAGATTCTAAGATTCTATAAGATTCCTATAACATTTGTAGTAAGTGCTCCCATTAATATGCACCAATTGAGAACACTGGACAAAAATTTTTACTTACTGTTCCCAATAAAATCACCTAATGTGAACACTATATAGTGTTCTTTTTGGACTAAATTCACTGAAACTTCTGTAGCACATTTATTACTGGATGAAAATTGAAATTTCCAACTGCCCCGGATGCAGGAGACTTGGGGCTATCGAAAACAGGTTGAAACTTCGTTCTAGTATAATGTCAACCCGAGCAGGAGTATGTTGAGTAGAAGGGTTCTCAATAAGGTGCAAAAATGAAGGGTGCTTAAGGTTCCAACTAGAGTTCTTAGTGCTCTAAAGGTTCACTGTTCTCAATAAGACATACAGCCGCCGATGTCAGTGGATGGGAACTCCACATCGGACACCTCGCCGCGCATCTCCTTGTACTGCCATTTTCCCTTCTCCTACACTATTACAGCGATTTCGAAGAAAAATAGAGAAACCTCGAACCTGATGTAGCTTCGGCTGTTGACGTTGATATTCTTGAAGCGAATGTTTTCCCAAACGAACGAGTGGA
>JASANA010006315.1:0-23822 GCA_030248095.1 Ptycholaimellus sp. GST1_10
TTCAATGAAATTTGCTGAATTTTTGCAGGTACTTCCGGCAAAGTAATATCTTGAAGCTGGCAAAAGGAATTTTTGAAATATTTGTTATTTATCGATTTATTGTCAAAACCCAAAATCTTGATGTTTCGAAAAATTTGAACATGCATAAGTCTATGGTTTTTCAATGAAATTAGCTGATTTGTGGAATGTACGTCCGAAATAGTAATGTCTTGAAGCTGGTGAGAGAAATATTTGAAATTTTTAGATATTGCTCTATTTATGGTCAAAAACCAAAAATCTTGATGTTTCAAAAATTTGAACATGTATAATTCATGGTTTTTCATTGAGATCGATTGAATTTTGCCATGAATTTTCATCTAGGTGGTGTCTTGAGGTGAGGCCGCGCATCTTGGCAACAGCCGAGAACACCTTGTTTGTTCACTAGTCTTATATGTTGTGGTGAGAGAAATATTTGAAATTTTTAGTATTGCTCTATTTATGGTCAAAAACCAAAAATCTTGATGTTTCAAAAATTTGAACATGTATAATTCATGGTTTTTCATTTGAAAATCGGTTGAATTTTGCCATGAATTTTCATCTAGGTGGTGTCTTGAGGTGAGGCCGCGCATCTTGGCAACAGCCGAGAACACCTTGTGTTTGTTAACAAGTCTTATATGTTTATTCTAAATCTGTGCTTACTTTTGAAATTGGTTGAGAAACCACATACTTGATATTTGAGTTAAAAGGATCATACAAAGGATGCGCTCCGCGGTCACCTATTGCGCTTTGCGCCATATACTTGTTTTCAACTTGTTTCTTAAATAGGATTTTGCCTAAATTTCAATTGCAATTTTGTCCTCATATACACACTTCTATATTGATTTATGATTGATAATCGTCAGCTATGGATGATTAACTAGCGTTTGAAATAGACTTCCTAGTTGAGTGCAACTAAACATATACTTATAATTATTACCATCCAACTTTGATGCAATGTAAAACAAATGATTGCGTTTCCTCAACTTTGGTCTGCAATATTGTCCACTTCCGTGGACAAAATGTCAAAAAATGTGTGAGATTGGGAGGGTATGGAATTACTTTTATCAACGGGAAACCAACTCTAATTGGTAAGAATACCTACATTGCCTACATCGAAAAAAAAATGAGAATCTCAATGAAATACAAAATGAAATTGTTTAGAGATTTAAACAACCAAGAAAACTACAAAATACCAGTATTGTGAAATAAACCAAATAAAACGAAAACCAAACCAATATAGCTGGGGCTATGAACAGTAGCATGAAATAAATATCTGGCATTGTCACTAAAACTCTAAAAATGATGTGTCTATCGGGTAAGCGACAATTAGGGAATTTGTTTAAGGACTCATCATGAAAAAGATTGTCATATTTTATATAAAGGATTGGCCGTAGTACATATTCCAAAAATAAAACACGTACCATGCTCCCTCGAGACTATTCCCCCAGCTACCGCACCAACTAAAAGTGCCCAGAATTCCCCTTCAAAAAAACACCAACAGCAAATACAAGGTCTACTCGGCTGTTGCCAAGACATGCGCGGCCTCACTTAAAGATACCACCCAGATGAACCTTCATGCCAAATTTCAGCAGATTTCAATGAAAAACCATGAATTTCATGCATGTTTAAATTTGTTTATTTGAACTTTTGATACATCGGAATTTGAGATTTTACCAACAAATCGAGAATTATCAAACATTCAATAACGTCCTTTAAACAGCTGAAAGAAACCACCTTGTCAGACGTACATGTCAAAATCAACTGTTTTCATTGAAATATTATTGATTTATGCATGTTCAAATTTTTGAAACATCAAGATTTAGGGTATTTGACTATAAATCATGAAATAATAAATATTTCAAAAATTCCTTTTGCCATCTTCAACATATTACTTTGATGGATGTACCTGCCAAAAATCATCTAATTTCATTGAAAAACCGTGGATTTATGGATGTTCAAATTTTTGAAACATCAATATATTACGTTTTTGACTATAAATCAATAAATAAATTTTTTTTTCGAAAATTCGTTTTGCCAGCTTCAAGATATTACTTTGACGAACGTACCTGCCAAAATTCAGCTAATTTCATTGAAAAACCAGTGATTTATGATTTTTCGTGTTTTGAAACATCAAAAAATTGAGTTTTGGGCAAAAAACGCAAAATTACGCCAAGCGCCAAAAATGGTCCCAAGGCACCGCCCAGGAGGACCTTCATGCAAAAAATCAGCCAATTTCGTTGAAAAACCGCGGAGGCCGGGCATGGCACACATATATATATATATATATATATATATATATATATATATATATATATATATATATATATATATATATATATATATGCGGAAAGACGGACGCAAAAATGGGGTAACTGCTTAAGCTGGCCTTGGCCGCCCGCCGCTTCGGGCAGGGCGCCAGAGCTCCTCCGGCCTCCGGGCACGGGTGCTACGGCCCCTACGCTTCGCCTAGCATGCTTCGCATGCTAGGCTACGCTCCGGGGCCTCCGCACCCATGCCCTCCGGCCTACGGAGCTCTGACTGCCCTGCCCTCCGCGGCAGGCGGCCGGCGGCCGCGCAAACATAGAGGCTGGAGAAAAAAGGGGAGCCTTTGCTTTTTTCATAAATGTAGCGTGTTAGAAAACAGTGCTAAAGCTAGCCATTAATCTTACCCCAGATTCCACATGGAATGGAAGGCTGTGGAGGCGGTGGCCATTCAAAGAGGGCAGGGAGTTCATCTGAGGAGGACTACCGTCCCATCATTCACCTCACACCACTGGAAAAGTTCTGGAAATATGATTATGATCAGTGACTAGCACATTTCCTTCACACTTCTTCAACCTAATTTGGATTTAAGGCTAGGAGTGGACGTCAGTATGCCCTCCTCCGCCTTCTGAGGTGGTAGTAGTAGCAAAGCTGCAAATCGCGGTCCGGGTGGGCAGTGTGAGTCTGGATGTGAATCCGGACATTTGACATACTCTCCCACTCTGCCATCGTCAACATCCTCATCAAACGCCACGATCATCCCCGGCTTATCTCATGGCTCTCAAACCGCTCCTTTGTGGTAAAAGTTGGCGACTGTCTTTCCAGCCCTCATCCATCACCGTTAGGCATCACTCAAGGCTCTATCTTAGACCCCATGCTCTACGCCACTGCCACCGACGACCTTCTATCACTTTCCCTAACCCCCGGAACCTTCATTTCTTGCCACCATTATGCAGCACAGAATTGTTCAGTAACCTCTCTTCGTTTCTCTCGACCTCACTTTTTATCAGCTGCCAGATCTGCAGTCAGTCACTCCACTTTATTCTAGCTATTTATGTTTGATCCTAGTCATTACTAAAACGAGTGAATACATATTGCCAATAAGCATCTCTATCAGATTATTGATCAATCTCACCTTGTCAATTTCCACCTCCTTGAGTCGTGGGTGAATGTTGTCATGATACTTGGGGTCCAATTACATGGCCATATGGGTAAAAGGGTTGAAGTCCTTGTGCGTCAGCTTGATGAGGAAGGAAAAGTGATGCTCCAACTCCGATTACAGGTGGCGGGCCAGTTCACACACGTTAGAAGCCATTGCCCATCCCCTACCTGCATCTGGCACTTCTGTGTTAGGTGCAAGATATCCGTAAGAATAATTTGTGGATCAGAAGCTGTTAACGACAACTTGATTTGAACTGATCTGCACTAATTTTGAACTCACTGAGCATTTGCACTGAGATAGCACCACTTCTTTTGCAGTTTTTATGCCACAACTTTTTCCTTAGCGCGAGCATAACTTTTCTCAGTCATTTTTCATTTACCCTTTCAGATCTGACATTCACAACTTTCAGATCTGAAGATCCGAGCAATGATCTAGTTCTGCTTGGCGAAATCTGAAAAACTAAAACACTATCATAATTTTTGCAGGAACCGTATGTGCAGTGGACCGGATCACTTGCCATCTATGGGCAAAATAATCCCACAACTTTTCCGCCACGGAAATCCTTACTTTACCGCTCACAACTAGCAGCCATGGAGTGCAGGATCTGCTGGGAAGACTACACCGATGAGCTATACGCTGTCACCCTCCAATGCGGCCATCTTTTTCATGATGTTTTCTTTCCAGTGATAGGCTAAAAACAGACTAAAAATGCAATGCAGCCATGCATCACGTCATCCAGTTCCAGTTCATTGAGCCAGTGAAGTAAGCCGAATGTAATGCCGACTTCAAAGGCAACAAGGAACCCGATTCCAGCCGTTCCACCAGTATCTTTCCGCTCATTTCACCACACTCACACCCCTACCCTCTAACCCTCTGCCTCAGGTACTCGCCGTACTTCTTCCCGCCGGCTTTGCCAACAGCCATGTACTTGCCCTCCCAACTTCCACCCCCTTAACACCCCCGCCTTGCTTTTCCCACCTCAAATCAAATTGTCCCAGATCAAATTGGCGTTTGCAGTGCAGTGGATGTGCGGTGGATTTGCCAAAGCGTCACAAACGCCACAAACGATTTGCCCACTCAGAGCGCCACAAATGTAACCTTCCAGTCCACCTTTACCTTAGATGAAAGTTGATGATGCTACCATGCAGATGAAACCACAACCCCAAAAAAAAAAAAAAAAAAAAAAAAAAATAAAAAAGAATAAAAAAAAAAAAAAAAAAAAAAAAAAAAATAAAAGGTCAGGAGTATGACAATCAAAACTGAAAATGCTTTTACAACGATCATGCATGATTATTTAGTTGCAGATAACGTAATATGTGCAATGAGGGAAACATAAAATCGTAATATGTGCAATGCAGGTTGAGAAAAAAATAAAATCATTTTAACAATAGTTTATCCTGTTTTAAAAAAGTCAATATATTTTGTGCAACAGAAATAAATATGAAAGTAGAATATGAAAACAAATAAATAATAAAGTTTAAGATAATGGGAAGTTTGTTGCCGCGGTTTTTGTTTGTTCTTTGTTTGGATTGAGTTCCTTTTCAATGCGGTCAAGTTCCTGGCGTACTTGGGCCAATGTTGGGCGTTGATTTGGCTCTAAAGACCAACTGGCATGCATGATTCGAACACATGATTCAGGAGTGATTGGTGGCATTTCCATTTTTTGGCCTGCACGCATTGCTTTGAAACAGTCTTTGGGTGTCATTCCTGGCCATGGTTCTTGTCCATCAGCAAAGATTTCCCACATCATAATACCAAAGGACCATACATCTGACTCTTTGTTGAAATAGCTGCTGGTAAGTGCTTCTGGTGCTGTCCAACGGATTGGCACACATGCTCCTTTGCGGACTAACTTGTAGGCCCCTTGTCGGGTAAGACCAAAGTCTGCTATTTTAAGAACATTGCGTAAACCCAGCAAACAGTTGCGTACAGCCAGGTCCCGATGAATGCAGTTCTTTTTTACATGTAAATATTCCATGCCACGAGCTGCTTGGGTACAGAATAATACTTTCTGATATGTATCGATTTTTCCAACATTCTTTTGAAGGTACCTGTCTAGACCTCCTTCTGGGCAGTGTTCCATTACCATGAGCATAGGGGCCTTGTCAGCTGCTATTGCATAGATCCGGACTACATTGTCATGTCTGTATTGTAGCATCATCTTAGCTTCTTTCATAAACTCTTCCCGTTGATCTTCTCCAACTACAGCTTTGCAGGACTTTACAGCTACTGGAATTTTCTTGCCACCATAGTTGAGGTATCCCTGGAACACTTCTCCAAAATTGCCTTCTCCAATCTTTTTCACCAATTCCACATCCTTATGAGCAACAAGCCATGGTTTCTTAGGAATCGCTTTTAAAAGAAGTGCGCCTTTGCTGTTGAATGGTCTTTTTCCTTTTTTGAAGAAATCAATGAGTTCAACCACAGTGTGAAAATCCTTAGCTGGCATTCTGTACATATTGCGGGTAGGGTCTTTAGCAAGAATCATGTGACTTATTTCTCCTTTCCAAAGATGTGTGACAACAATTTTGACGCCATCTTTTTGAGTTTGTCGTACTAAGAAATCTCCATCTACTTTGAGCATTTCTACAATGTCTTTGCGGGGCAGCAGTCCATGGTACCATTTTTGTTTCTCCAGTTCCTCCATGTCGTCATCTTGAGGCAGATTACCTAAGAAACTCATTGTTTTATTTAGTTTTCTGAGGATGGATTTATTTTTTATCATTTAAAGTGTAATAAATAAAATAAAATATGGTTCCATGAAGAGTTAAAAAATGTAGCATTATGTATCCCTTTTTGAGCGTAAAATGCAGTATATTTCTTTCACAGTCGAAATACAGTCATTTTATGTTAAACTGATTACAGTAAATACGTTTTTTTTTATAAAACGTCAAATTTTACAACATCATAACTATCAAAACTGCCACCTTTAAGAAATTTACTGACTGTTCATTTTGTAACATAAAATGTCTGTGAATTAACTAATTTTATAGAGTTTTTGCAGTCGCAATTATTTGCAGGAGCATTGAAGGCTGCATGGCATCGTCACATGGTGAGGTCATAACATAGAGGTAGCTAAAAGTGAGGGAGTTGAGGGTAAATTTGGGGACATGACTGTAGAGCGCCAGGGCCAGGGGCAATCGGGAGGTGTGACCGGGGCGGGTGAAGGATGGTGGGCAGCACTCTCGTTTGCGGAAGTGACGGGGACGCGGCGGGCCTTCCTGCGGGCGGTGGATGCAAGGCTCAATGAAAACCCCGCTGAAACTGCATGATTGACCTTTGTGATCACTTCCACCTTGCTCGTGGATCGTTCAACGCTCGTTCTTTGAACGGTGAATAAACAATCACCATCATCATCATGCCGAATTTCAGATCATTTCTGTACAAAATTATTTATGCTTGTTCAAATATTTGAAACATCAAGAGTTGAGGTTTATAGCCAATACTTGGCAAATAATAAATACTCCATGTATTCATTATCCTTATATCACCATGAAAGACGTACAAGGAAAAAATCAGGGATTTATACTTATTCCAGGATTCATATTCTAGGATTAAAACCATAAAATGATTCAGTTGAATATCCACTAGGGAGTGCTTGGCTTTCTTTTTGTAATTTTGTCCATTCCTGCGATAAGGTTTCTTAATAGTTTTGGCTCCGCTCATCATCTTCACATTCACCCCGATTTCTTGGTATACCTTTGTCAGCTAGAGATATCAGATAGAGAGCAATGGACGCATGTATGGTCATGTACAGAGTGAATGTGGAGAAGAGGGGGACCTACTGAGTCAAAATTCAAACTGAAATTATCGAGGCTATCAAACGATGTGGCTTTTGATTAAGGAGGTTTCTCGCTAAGCCATCGGTTCTGTATGGGTGAGGGGGGGGGGGGGTGGACAGGACTCCACCTACGTGGCAGTGGTACAATCATGCCCCATCATGGTCTTGTACTCTAACATCGCGTATAATTGTTCCAAAAGTTATATGCGTAGTTATGTGTAAGCCATTCAGTATTAAGTTCTTCATTTAGTCTAATGTATATCAATGTACATCTAATGTACATTAGTTTAACATCAGTCTTAAATCATACTTAAATTTTAATATGTTTTACCAATCTTTTGCTCACGAAATTAATTAGTCGAATCATATTTAGAATTAAATATACAAAGACCAAAATATGAAGATTCTGAAAAGCAAATCATCTCTTCATTCAAAACACATTACTTGTAAATGACTGAAGATAACTACCAGTAACAGGGAGGAAAGGATATATATATATATATATATATGAGGACAAAATTGCACTAACCTCTATAGACCGCGGAGCAGCCCTTCGGCTTGGAGGTGGTCCGCCATGACTTCCTCGGAGGAAGGATGTAGGGGGCATGGCGCAGTGGGTATGTAGACATGATGAGCGAAGCCAGCCGCTTGTCTTCCCTGAAACCGCTGGCTGGCTGCTCTATGGTGGTCTGTGAGGATGCTGCGGTAAACTGGGCACGGTCCTGGGGGTTGAGGGGTGCGATGAGGAGCAGGTGGCAGAGTCCGCCAGAACGGATCCTGTGCTCGACCTCGTGGGCTCAGTCCCCGAGGCTCCGTCATCGCCCATTGAGGGCGTTGATGATGTTCGTTGATGGAGGGTATTGCCGTCGAGTGTGCTTGTCCCAGAAGCTGGCATCCCATCTGTCCGACTGGCTGGCAGTCGACGAGTTGTGTCGCAGCTGGGAAGTCAGTGTCCGCATTCCTTTCGATGGTATCTTGTTCTGCAGCTAGCACTTCGAATGTTCCAGGACGAAGGCATTCCATGAGTGCTTGATTCCTCACTGTCTCTCCCTTGTAGTGTGGAGGCATGGGAACTGCTCTCGGGTAGACCTGCGCCGTCGGCGGCCGGGTGGCGCGGCTTCGCTGGCTCTCCGGCGGGTCGTCGGGGGCGGTAGCGTCCGTCCCGGGGGTCGGGTGTTGTCTGCCTTATCCCGCGGGGGCTGGGGCCGGGGGGTCCCCCGGCCCCTCGCCGTCCTGCCGGGCCGGGGCGGCGGCCCGCCGGCTGGTCCCCCCGCGGGGCCCCCCTCCGGGGGGCTCTTGGGCCCCCCTCCCCCCCCCCCCCCCCCCCCGTCTGGTATAGAGGAAGGTCAGTTGTTTGTCGCGGTAGATGGCTAATCAGGTTGGAGATGGAGTCATCGGGTTCCGCGACTAGAAAGGGGGAACTGTAGTGCTGGAAGGGGCGGCGAAGGTTGTTGGGGAGCCAGGGGTGGGGAAGGCGGGGACGTTGGGGAAGGGACAAGCTTCATCTTGGGGGTGAAGGGTACAATGGGTGAGGAAGGAAGGTCCCCAGTAGTTGGGTGGGCGGCGCGAGTAATGGAGGTGGATATATGACAATGGGGTTCCCGTTGAGTCCAGGGTGGAGAAAGATCCGCGGCCTAGGCTGGGCTATGGGTGCCGTCACTCTTTCTCACTCCATGTATTTGGGGACTGGTTGGGGGATTGTCAGGGCACTGACAGGCACGAGGATGTAGCCCAGTGGCAGTAGTCCGATGATGGAATGGCTTTTGGGAACCACCTGTCCTTCTACTGCCCCGGAATCTACAGTAGACTGGTAGCCTGCTGGCAGCATATTCCCCATCGTGTTCATGGCTCCGGGCGTCTGAGGATGGAGCCATGGCTGTCGGAGGTCCGTTGGTGCTCCTGGGGGCTGGATTTGGGGAGATCATTGTAGTAGGTCAGGGGTCTGGTGCGTGGATGGTGGAAGTAGGACCAGCTGGCCTTGGTCCGATGCTGGGAGCATAACAGAAGGCTGGTTTTGCAAGGGGTACTGTGCAGGGTATTGTCCACTCTCCCCCGGCCACGTGGTGGCTGGGGGCTGTGTTTGATGGATGGAGGGGGGGTGGGTGTCTGAAGCTCCCTTCGCCATGGGCGAGTGTCCTCGTTTCAGTTGAGCTTCAACGAGGACGATATCTTGCAAAGCATGCTTCAAATTAGCCTAAGCTTGGTGGTAGGCCTTGGGTGGTTCGGGCCATGCCTGGTCATTGGCGTTGCCGTTGACGGGTAGGCTTTCCATCGGGGTGATGGGTGTCCCGTTGCTGGAGGTGGAGCTGACATCCATGTGGGGGGACTCATCCATAGCGACCTTGATGGTGACGGCGTCTGGTGTGGGGTGGCCTTCGTGATAGCCCAAGAAGGCGCAGGCTTCTCGGTAGAGGACTTCACAGAGTGCAAGGAAGGGTTCCTTGTGCTCGTTGGCCTCGTCGGCGAGCAAGGCGGCCATATTCTTGGGGTGGAATGCTCCTTGGGCAACAAACTGTTCCATGGCGTTACACCATGAGCCGTCGCTGACGGGGCAGCAGGCCGGACACTGGTAGGAAGCGGAACTGATGTCCAGGAGTTGTTGGCAGACCGTCACCACAAACTCGGCGTCCTTCTGTCCCAGAATCTGGCCCAGCTCTCCTTGGGTGCAGGTCGGGCAATAGCGTTGTCCGCACCTGTTGCAATCGAGCTTGCAATCGAGATGGAGGTGGGCAAGGCCATGGTCATGCCAGCCGTTGGGCTTCTGTTGTCTGTCTTGTACTTCACTTGCTCCATTACGCATCCAGCTGTTGCTTTTCTTTCAGCTATAATGGGTCAACTAACCTTAGTCTGCCTCGACTTAGAGTTTTGGTGCCTATTTGAATGAAAGTCCAAAAAGGGAAATCAGGCGACGATCTAGGTTGAGCCAATTGCTGCGTAGCTGAGTGGGAATTGTAGGGGCAGTGATTGCGGGGAAGGGTTGGATGCTTGCTCTTTCAGTCTTGTTGGAGCATTCATTGGTTGATGCTTGCCCAGCCTTGCTTGCAATGTGAATGTTTGGCACTCCTTCGGCACTTTCTCGCTTGCTCTTAGCCCTCCCTTGAAGCCAGTCAATTGCTTGCTGGAGTCTGCGGTGTGTTTCTCCTCCATTTCCCAGGGTTTCTCTCCAGAGACGTGGCAAAGGGAAGAAACAGGAGAGACGCGAAAAAGGGGGGATGCGTCGGGTGGAGGGGGCAGCAGTGGAGGCAAGGGAGTGGCTAAGGAGGGTGTTGGGAGTAGCCGTTCTTATTTCCACAGACGACAGACGATGCTGCATGCGCGGTGCCTCTGCCCATTCACTGCGTCTCGCCTCAATTCGCCTCTCCACTAAACACACTCAGACTCTTTTTGGACAATGTTCTGGGGAGAATCATTGAGAGTGGGTTGGTGTTAGTCTGGCCACCGGGAGACCAGGCAGTGTTTAGCAAGGGTTCCCACTGTAGTTTGAGGTAGGGGCTAGCATGAGCGAGACTGTGAGCGGGCAGAGGATGATGAGGCTCCATGGTGGTCCTGGCGCCGCCTTCTCAGCCTCATTGAAGCTGAGGATGCAGTTGTTGTTGCAGATGTGGTCCAGGCATTTCTGGATCGCGCGTTTGTCACACTCGAGGGCCTCGCGGTTTTTCTGGGTCTGGGCCTGGGCCTGGGTGGCTTTCTCCTTCTTGGCCTTGGCTTCCTTCAGCTGTTGTCGGAGCTCCTCACAGTTCCTTTCCAGTGTTGTCATCTTCGCCTCCAACCCTAAGCACTCTCTTTGGAATGAAAGTGCTTTCTGAGCTTGGAGGGAATGTATGATGGAACTGATGGCTGCTGCTTTATGTTGCTGGACCTTCAGCTCCAACTCTCGGATGTCCTCGTTCCTCCTTTTGATCTGCACCAATATGTAGGAGCAGGTCTTCTGCCGCCTATCTACCTGAGCTGAGCCAGTTAGTAGATAGGCTGGCGAGCTCCAGTAGGCCAGGTGGGACATCTCTGCCTTCTTCGCTGGTCTCTCGGAAGAGGGAGCATCAAGGTGAAGGAAGGGGGCAAAGGTGACCCTTGCAGACTTTTGTGCTGGAAGGGCAGGAGTTGACAGAGTGCGCGAGGCTGAGGCTGGAGGCACTGGAGCTGATGGAGGGCATGAGGGCGAGGAGTCGGAAGACGTGCTGTTCTATGTCTCCGTCGATAGTAGCACTGCTGAGGTTGGCTCTGGCAGCAGGTATGCGAGGGAGAGAGGAATGAGTTGAGGTATGACCTGTAGCTTCTCCTCCGCCTTGGTTGGTGAGTGGGCCCATGCGCTGCGGCTGGGGGAGTGCTTGCTGTGGCTGGGGGAGCGCTTGCTGCGACTGGGGGAGTGTCGGCGCCCCTCAGCCTTGTCCTTGCCTTCTCTGAGGTAGGCAAAGAGGTCCTTGCTGCTGACGGACTTGGAGTGCTTTGTGGTCGGGGCTCGGGGGGTGGAAGGGACTCTGCGTTTGTCGTCTCCCTGGGGTCCCAGCCCCCAAGCTGCTTCCCTCCCTCCTTCTCCACCTCTCTCGGTCTCTTCTCCTTCCTCTTCCTCTACTTCGTCTTTTTGGCTGATTTCCTCTCCCTGTGAATGGGATAAACTTGGAGAAGGGAGTGGGATGGGTCGGGGAAAAGAGGGACCGCCAGTGGTGAGGAGTTTCCATGGACATATTTTCGGGTTGGAAATACGGTCAGTGCAGAGGGCTAGAGTTGCTGAGCACTGAACTCCTCGATCGAGTAGCTCAGATGTCTAGGGTAGTTGAGGGCTGAGGTAGGGCTGGCGCTGGGGCTCAGGGCTAGGCTTCAGGGATCAGTCTGAGCAGCGTGAGGCAAGCCATGGCAGGGCTTGGTTGGGCGAATGACTGAGGCTGGAGTAGCTGGCTGAGTATCTCCAGTCCTCCCCTAAGGGGGGCGAGGGCAGAAGAGGGGAGTGGTGCGGCTCCTGGGCATGAGGCGGCGGGCAGAGGTGATGCGGACGTGTTCGGAGAGGCCGAGCTCCTCCTTGAGGGCGTGGGCGGCTTGGAGGGTGTCCTCCCCATCAGAGTGGGGCAGGCCGAAGGCGATCAGGGACCGGATGCGATCTTCTTCCTTGGCGTTCAGCTCCATGGACTGTAGCAGGGTGGGAGGGGGCGGGAGGGGTTGGCAGGTGGAGGGAGGAGGCGGGCAGCAGCTGCGGCATAAGAGGTTTTAGGGGCTGGGGCTGCAGGAGAAAGGAGGAGAGTTGGGCAAGCTGGGTTTCAATTCCAGACAGGCGGGCTTCTGTTTTGTCTGAGGGGGCGGGGGGATGGGAGGGTGATTTTTTAAGGCTTAGCTGACATTCAAAGCAGGCAGTGATTAGGAAAGGGATCCCTAGGGCAGAGGCAAGGCGCTTAGCTTGGATGGGCTTGTCCGTGGCGCAGTTGAGGCAGAGAGACTTGTCGCAGATGATGCAACTGATCCCGTTGAGGCTGGCTGAGGAAGGAGCGGTGTCGATGGCAGCAGAGCAGGCGTGGCAGCTTAGGTTTTCTTCATCCGTGGCATCGGCCATGTCAGCAGCTGTGCGTCGTCGCTTTCCATCCGGCGAGTTCTTCTTTTTAGTCATGCACAGGAGTCTTGCTTGCTTGATTGGCGTCAGAGGAGAGGGTGAGAGACGCGAGTGAGGGGGAGAGACGCGAGTGAGTCAGGGCATATTGGGCTGGCGCGAATTGAGATTCAGCGGAGTGTCAGCGCTAAGCCCTTCTTTTTGTTCCAGGTGCAAGTTTCGAGGTTATTGCTGGATCTTAAATATATGCTTCACAGAAACGTCCAATCGTTCTGAAATATCATCATTTCTTTGATCAAAACTCGCGAGAAATCGCCAAAATATTAAAGAGCTTTAGAGAAAATCACTCAAAACCATTTTTCCGAACATCCTCCTTCTCACTCTCCGCACCTATTCAATGGGCGATAGTAGTTATTCAATTGGTCAACAGTAAGGGGTTCACTCGGCCAGCAAAGAGATAAGTGTTTGTAAATAATAAAGTTCAATATTGGATAATCAAAGTAAGCGGCTTTGTGGTCAAGTGGTTTGATAGATTGACCTAGATCAGTGTGGGCTAGGTTCGAATCTTCCCTTTTTTGTTTTATGCATAAAAAGTTGAAAAACTATCTGGTATCATCAGCAAGCCTAAATTGAATCTATTTTCTCCTGAAAATTCGATTACCCCGAGTTCAAAGTCGAAGAAATACATTTATTACTAGTGGAATCTGCTGAGCCACCTGCATTTTGTTTTTGTGTGCTACCTGGGGGCTGGATTTGGGGGATCCTTGCTTGGGGAGCAGGTCAGGGGTCTGGTGTGTGGCTGGTGGAAGGAGGAGCAGCTGGCATTGGGCCGATGTTGTGAGCATGCATCACTGAGGGCTGGTTCTGCAATTGCGAAGGGTACTGTCCCCTCTCCCCCGGCCACGTGGTGGCTGGGGGCCGTGTTTGATCGTTGGCTTGTAGGGATGAAGGAGGAAGGTAGGGTTCTGGAGCGCCGTTCTCCTTGGGTTGCGTTCCAGTGTTTGCGAGCAGTGACTCTGCTGTGTGGCCAAAGCTTGCTATACCCTCGGCATCCGCCATTGCCTGTAGTTCCTTTCTCTTGTTGAGTAGCTGCAGATGATGTTGTTACATTGCTGGTTGTTGTGGGTCATCTGGTGTCAGGCGTT
Source organism: Ptycholaimellus sp. GST1_10 (assembly GCA_030248095.1). Taxonomy (NCBI): domain Eukaryota; kingdom Metazoa; phylum Nematoda; class Chromadorea; order Chromadorida; family Chromadoridae; genus Ptycholaimellus; species Ptycholaimellus sp. GST1_10. Next base: position 13,902 of record JASANA010006315.1, read on the forward strand.
TCAGTTGAGCTTCAATGAGGGCGATGGCTTGTGAGGTGTGGTTCAAGTTGGTGTAGGCTTGGTGGTAGGCCTCAAGTGGTTTGGGCCATGGCTGACCATCGGCGTTGCCGTTGACGGGCAGGCTGTCCATCGGCATGATGGGAGTTCCGTTGTTGGAGATGAAGCCAATATCTATGTGGGGGGACTCGTCTGGGGTGACGTCGATGGGGAAGGCGCCCGGTGGCAGGTTGCCTTCATGGTAGCTCAAGAAGGCGCAGGCTTCTCTGTAGAGGACTTCACAGAGGGCGAGGAAGGGTTCCTTGCGCTCATCGGCCTCGTTGGCGAGCAAGGCGGCCACGTTCTTGGGGTGGAAGGCTCCTTGGGTGACGAGTTGTTCCATGATGTTACACCAGGAGCTACACCAGGAGCCTTGACACAATGGCTACACAAACCAAAATCTGTACCTTATCAATATATTTTCACTATCACTTTTTTGCATTTTTTTGTTTTCGTGTCTCTATACATTTCTAACTTTGTTATACTAAACAAAAATGTTGTGCAATTTTGTTATCATTTGCACACTTATCAGACACCGTCATGGTGTCCCATTGAGAAACATTGTCCAACCACAATTATCTGGTGGCAATAGCAAAAGTAATGAACCAACAGGCATGGACGTGGTCAAACGGTGGACGAGTGAGGACAATAAGTGACCCAACTTTGCACAGCTTGCTAGCCTCATGCACCCCGCTTCCCTCTTCGCCAGCTAGCGTTCTGTGTCCACTCCCTCCCTTCCATCCAGTACAGCTGACGCTGAGCATATGTTTAGTCGCATAAGGCTGCTATAGATAATCATCACAATCGATTGGGATAGCCCACCGGCGCATGTATTGATGAAACGTGCTGTGGCGGTTCCAAGCCAGTTTCCTGGTGACCTTGAGATGATGCGGCAGCAAGGTCGCCTGCAGCAGCAACTAGAGATTCACTCAGCCATGGACGGCTTTGTGAATTTCGATCAGAGGACAACTGCGACTACGCTGCAAAGGGATTGAAAATTGACTTTCAAGTCTCTTTTCACTGTCCGATCTTCACAAGCAACATCGCAGCCCAGAGTTTCACATTATCCATGGACGGATTCTGTGAAACTCCCTACGTCATCGATTGCTAAAGATTACGACACCAACTATGACATCGCTGCACTGATATTGCAAATTAACTGAAAAGTTTCTTTTCAATGCTCATATACGCAAGCACCGTCGCCCAGAATTTCACTCTATCCATGAATGGATTTTGTGAAATTCTCTTCACCAGCGATCAAGCATGAACACGACTTCATGCTAGAGATTGAAAATTTGACTTTAGTCAGTTTTCAATACTCACTGCTACAAGCATCGCTGGCTAAAGTCTTTACTCATTCCTTAGGGATTTTGTAAAACTTTTCAAGCTTCGCTGGAGGCAAGATTGAAAGTGACCTTCGAGTCCTTTCAATGCCCAAACATGAACAATCCATGGAGACCGCCTTCTGCAGCCACATCAGTTTCATGGATGGCCTCTGCTACTTCCTGGTCACCAACGGCTTCGGCAAGCACAGCTTCATGCTCTCTGACTACCGCTGCATCTGCAAAAGCACTCCACAACTTCGTGGACGCCTCTTCCAGCCTGCTCTACATCGGCTAGAAGTGCGGCTTCATGGCTGCCGTCAACTGCGAACACAACGCCTTCAAGGCCGCCAGCCCCATCTGCGTTTGCCCCGTCACTGACAGCTACGGCCTCAAAGGTTCCCTGGATAGACCTTTCTGCAACCGCCTTCTACCGACCATCTGAAGACAGCGCAAATTCATGGACGCCATGCTCTATGACCACAATGGCTCCATGGAGGACTTCGGCTTTGGCAAGTATGGCCCCATGGACTCCGTCCACTGCAACCTCTGCAACTTCCCGATCGCCTTCAGCTCCAGATAGTTCAGCCTCCTGGAATCCGTTCTGACCATGCCTGACACTGCTTCCACGCCTCTGGCTTCAAGCAGTCTCAGTCCATGACTATCGCCATCTTCAACCTCTGCTATCCTAGCGCCAGCACTGAAAGGCTTTGCTATACCTTGACTGGCACTGCAAACCTTCAACTGCCATCTCTGCTTCTTCATGAAGGCCTACCGCCTCATAGAGTACGGCTTTCTGGACGCCGTCCTCTCCAGTCTCAAGAACTCTAAGTCCACCTACAATATTCATGCCCATTATTGGCACTATGAAGCAAAGCCTTGGATATCCTCTCCTGAGACCTAGATGGCTTCCCGAACAGCTTCCGCATGAATGCCAACGGATTCATGGCCGACTGCGTCTGCGTCAACGGCAATGGCCACAAGATGGACTCTTCACTCTATCCAGCTGGACTATGTGAACCTCTCCCGCTCCCTCTTTCTAGCTCCGCCTCAAGACCCGCCCAGTTTGACCATGTTAGAGAGAGAGACTTCAGCCACTGTATATTCGTTTACGGCGTCAAAGGCTTTGCACTATCTGTTAAGATCCCGCAAACTTTTCACCCAATTCTCTCAACAATGCCTCAAAGGCTGCAACACATTGGCCAGGCTAGAGCGAGAATTCGCCTACCGACAATTTGACTATGGCATCCATGATTTGCGCTATCAATTCGATTTCGCAAACCTCTCTACCACTTCTTATGGGTCTACTGCAGCACTAGAACAAGATTCGGCAGAAGCCGGCCTCTGTCCAGCGCAAGTCCCGCTTTAGCTTGCTCTGGGCAGCCAACTTTGGATGTGTCATGGAACACTTTCAGTTCAGCGTCACCGCCAACAGCCTCTGCAACCTTCAAAGACCCACTATCTTCTCCCTATCTGCCTCACACCAAGGTCAAGAATCAGAAAGAAATTAATCTAGCATTCTTCAATGGCCGCAACCCTTGACAGACTCTTCGATCCAACCGGCTTGCCTGGCTGCCCTGAGCGGCAAGCAGAGCTCTGCAGCTCAGCCTCTCCAGCGGCAATTACCCGGGGCGGCATGCAGAACTCCTCCAACAGCCACTCACTGCTGGCCGCCCCCTGCGCCATGCCTGAGTTCAACTTCCTCACCAGCTACTCCAGCCTGCCATCTGCGTCAACACAAACCATAGCACCACCCACTTTGCACAGCTGGCCGACATACCCTTTCCACCCTCTATCATCCCTTCTAAAACCAAACCTCTCCTATCCCCTCCCGCGAGAGTAGAAGGTACCCGACGATGGACCAGCCCTCCTTCCAAACCTTGCACAAGATCTTGAAGATAAGCTAGCAGATAATCAACGCTGACACCTAACGCGGCAACATCGGCTTTGCATTCGGTGCCCTCATAGGTCACTCATCCTACACTTTTCTCCCACCCTGCACATGGCACAGAGGACAGACAGACACTGCTTATCTCCCAACGCTGACGCCACATGAACATCGCACAGTCCAGCACAGCCGGACTCTGCAAGCCTTCACTACGTCACTCATTCTACCCCTCTTCCACCCTCCGCAAACTACAAGGCCAGGCTAATGGATTAGTCTGTCGCCAATTTACGCCTCTACAGCGTGGCCTTCTGTTCAATTGCATCTCACAGATCAGCTCCGCCAGACTCTGCAAGGCTTCCCTACCTTCCTCATTCCATCCCTCCAGCGGCCCTGAAAAGAAGCAGTATGGATTGCAGCCTTCAATCAAAACCGACCGCGGCAAAAGAGCCTTGCTTTAACTAAAATAGTTTTTGCAAGTCTTCTTCAATCATCAATACTTCTTTTGTCCCTTTTTCAAATAGCAGACAAAAGAAGATATTCAGCAACAAGCTCCGGCTTTGTCAAATGCGACTCCAAAATATTTGCTCTGCCCATTGGGCCTTGCAAATCTGCGACTTCGGCTTCAGCATAAAGAACACCGCCTTCAGCCTCAAGTCACCCTTTGACCCGCCTCTTTCATTCATGATCATTTAATTGGTCACCGAATTGAAATGCTGTGTGTAATCTTCAATGGCCTGCATATTTCTCTTTCACCAACAAGTAATTTGGTGGCTGTTTTTGGAAATACGTCTGGCACAAGCCTTTGGCTACCTTTTTACTTACATCATCCTACATCGGCCTACATCGTCTATTCACCAGCCATCAACTGGCCTCCGAATCTGACCTGAACACAGCACAAGCCTTTGGCTACTACGACTCCATGCCTGTCCCTGCATTCCTTCTCCAGCAACCTTCCTCTGTGGACTCCGATTGTGGACCTGGAATTGCCAAACAGCGGAATTTAGTCTTCAACTGACAATGCCTTTCTTCTCCAGCAGCCTTCCTCTGTGGACTCAGAGCGACATTGCCTTATTGCTTCTCTCTACTCTTATCCTTATGGGGGGAGGCAGTTGGAGGTTTCAAAAGCATGCTCTGCTACTCTCTGCCCGCCCTGCTGAGGAAGCGGGAGAGCCTGCAGGTTTCTATGCATGGGACGACCAACATCAGAGTGGCCATCATGTGAGAGTGCCTCAAAAGCCCCTCGTTCCTTCTCTCTTCAGGGGCACTTCAGCCCACTAGTAACTCTGCAAAGGCCGCGGAAAGGCCTTCTGCCACCTTTAGCCATCAACGGATGGGAGGAGGATGCAGAGGAGAGCAAATTTGTCCTGTGGGACTCTGGCTGACGAGCACAGAATTCGCAGCAGCGCAAGGCCTACCAGGTGGCCAAGATTGCGCCCAGCCTACCATGTGGCTGGTCATCAATGCGGGAAGGAGAACTGAACAAGAATCCCTCAGCACTCCTTCACAGCCTACCAGGTGGTTGTTTTGACACGTTGCAGCCTTCTAGGTGGCTGTTTTGACAAATGCAGCCTAATCGGTGGCTGTTTCGACATTGTGGAAAATGCATGGCAGCGGCTTTAGGCCCAGCTCAAACATCGGCCTTCGCGAGTCTCACAAGCTTTGCAAGCTTCGCCCCCTTCACTACACACTTGCCACCCGCCACAGCCCCCCTGCATACACTCCGCCTCACTGTACATACTGGCCCTTCATGGCCCCTTCACCGCCCACCCACACACACATCTCTACCGCCCCCTCCTACACAAACCAGCTCACCCCCAGCCTTCTCAAGAAGCAGCCTGCAAGAAGTGACAAAGAGGAGGCAGACTAATTTCTCTGCCCTCTGTGTGCCTACGTTTTTTGCACAGCAGCAAAAGAAGAGCCTCGTAGGAGCCACAAAAACTGCAGACGACTAATGACTCTGCTCTGCCAGAGCCCAGCCTTTTTGCGCTGCTATGCAAAAAGCGGTCTCCACAAACACTGTCTCCCATGTGTCAGCTCTAATCGCCGCCTGGATCGTTTAACGACCCTCTTCCTCCGCTTAATTGCCACATCCCTCAGCTTTACACACCCTTCTTCTACACACACCCACTGCGAGTTATACCCTGCACACAGGCTTTCTTTAGAGACACCTAATGGTGATGAATGAAGCCAACGTTTTTCCATCACCACTCCAGAGGGACAGACCTCCACGCAGTGGCTTTGGCCTCTGCCCACTGGTGCTTGGAAACTCTTCCCTCGCTTCACAGCACAATTACCACCATTCCCTCTTCTGCCCTCGCCCCCCTTAGGGGGAGGACTGGAGATACTCAGCCAGCTACTCCAGCCTCAGTCATTCGCCCAACCAAGCCCTGCCATTAGCTTGCCTCAGCGCTGGTCTTGTCTCAGACTGATCCCTGAGCCTAGCCCTGAGCCCCAGCGCCAGCCCTACCTCAGCCCTCACCTACCCCAGACATCGAGCTACTCGATCGAGGAGTTCAGTGTCAAGCAACTCTAGCCCTCTGCACCGACCGTATTTCCAACCCGAAAATATGTCCATGGAAACTCCTCACCACTGGCGGTCCCTCCTTCCCCGACTCATTCGACTCCTTCTCCAAGTTCATCCCATTCACAGGGAGAGGAAATCAGCCTGAAGACGAAGTAGAGGAAGAGGAAGGAGAAGAGACCAGAGAGGTGGAGAAGGAGGAGGGAAGCAGCTTGGAGTCGGACCCCAGGAGGCGACAAACGCAGAGTCCCTTCCGCCCCCCCCCCCGAGCCCCGACCACAAGAAGCACTCCAAGTCCATCAGCGGCAAGGACCTCCTTGCCTACCTCAGAGAAGGCAAGGACAAGGCTGAGGGGCGCCGACACTCCCCCAGTCGCAGCAAGCGCTCCCCCAGCCACAGCAAGTGCTCCCCCAGCCACAGCGCATGGGCCCACTCACCGACCAAGGCGGAGGAGAAGCTCCAGGTCATACCTCAACTCATTCCTCTCTCCCTCGCATACCTGCTGCCAGAGCCAACCTCAGCAGCGCTACTATCGACGTAGACATAGAACAGCACGTCTTCCGACTCCTTGCCCTCATGCCCTCCATCAGCTCCAGTGTCTCCAGCCTCAGCCTCGCTAACTCTGTCAACTCCTGCCCCTCCAGCACAAAAGTCTGCAAGGGTCACCTTTGCCCCCTTCCTTCACCTTGATGCTCCCTCTTCCGAGAGACCAGCGAAGAAGGCAAAGATGTCCAACCTGGCCTACTGGAGCTCACCAGCCTATCTACTAACTGGCTCAGCTCAGGTAGATAGGCGGCAGAAGACCTGCTCCTACCTATTGGCGCAGATCAAAATGAGGAACAAGGACATCCGAGAGTTGGAGCTGAAGGTCCAGCAACATCAAGCAGCAGCCGTCAGTTCCATCATACATTCCCTCTATGCTCAGAAAGCACTTTCATTCCAAAGAGAGTGCTTAGGGTTGGAGGCGAAGATGACAATACTGGAAATGAACTGTGAGGAGCTCCGACAACAGCTGAAGGAAGCCAAGGCCAAGAAGGAGAAAGCCACCCAGGCCCAGGTCCAGACCCAGAAAAACCGCGAGGCCCTCGAGTGTGACAAACGCGTGATCCAGAAATGCCTGGACCACATCCGCAACAACAACTGCATCCTCAGCTTCAATGAGGCTGAGAAGGCGGCGCCAGGACCACCATGGAGCCTCATCATCCTATGCACGCTCACATTCTCGCTCATGCTAGCCCCTACCTCAAACTACAGTGGGAACCCTTGCTAAACACTGCCTGGTCTCCCAGTGGCCAGACTAACACCAACCCACTCTCAATGATTCTCCCCAGAACATTGTCCACAAAGAGTGTCAGTGTTTAGTGGAGAGGCGAATTGAGGCGAGACGCAGTGAATGGGGAGAGGCACCGCGCACGCAGCATCGTCTGTTGTCTGTGGAAATAAGAACGGCTACTCCAAACCCCCTCCTTAGCCACTCCCTTGCCTCCACTGCTGCCCCCTCCACCCGACACGTCCCCTCTTTTTCGCATCTCTCCTGTTTCTTCCCTTTGCCACGTCTCTGGAGAGAAATGCTGCGAAATGGAGGAGAAACACACCGCAGACTCCAGCAAGCAATTGACTGGCTTCAAGGGAGGGCTAAGAGCAAGCGAAAAAGCGCCGAAGGAGTGCCAAACATTCACATTGCAAGCAAGGCTGGGCAAGAGCAAGCATCCAACCCTTCCCCGCAATCACTGCCCCTACAATTCCCACTCAGCTATGCGGCAATTGGCTCAACCTAGATCGTCTCCTGATTTCCCTTTTTGGACTTTCGTTCAAATAGGCGCCAAAACTCTAAGTCGAGGCAGACTAAGGTTAGTTGACCCATTATAGCTGAAAGAAAAGCAACAGCTGAATGCGTCACGGAGCAAGTGAAGTACAAGACATACAGCAGAAGCCCAACGGCTGGCATGGCCATGGCCTTGCCCACCTCCATCTCGATTGCAAGCTCGATTGCAACAGATGCGGACAACGCTATTGCCCGACCTGCACCCAAGGAGAGCTGGGCCAGATTCTGGGACAGAAGGACACCGAGTTTGTGGTGACGGTCTGCCAACGACTCCTGGACTCAGTTCCGCTTCCTACCAGTGTCCGGACTGCTGCCCCGTCAGCGACGGCTCATGGTGTAACACCATGGAACAGTTTATCGCCCAAGGAGCCATCCACCCCAAGAATATGGCCGCCTTGCTTGCCGACGAGGCCGACGAGCACAAGGAACCCTTCCTTGCACTCTGTGAAGTCCTCTACCGAGAAGCCTGCGCCGTCTTGTGCTATCACGAAGGCCACCCCACACCAGACGCCGTCACCCTCGAGGTCGCTATGGACGAGTCCCCCCACATGGATGTCAGCTCCACCTCCAGCAATGGGACACCCATCACCCCGATGGAAAGCCTACCCGTCGACGGCAACGCCAATGACTAGGCATGGCCCGAACCACCCAAGGCCTACCACCAAGCTTAGACAAATTTGAAGCACGCTTTGCAAGATATCGTCCTTGTTGAAGCTCAACTGAAACGAGGACACTCGCCCATGGCGAATGGAGCTCCAGACACCCACCCCCCCCCCCCCTCCATCCATCAAACACAGCCCCCAGCCACCACGTGGCCGGGGGAGAGTGGACAATACCCTGCACAGTACCCCTTGCAAAACCAGCCTTCTGTTATGCTCACAGTATCGGACCAAGGCCAGCTGGTCCTACTTCCACCATCCACACACCAGACCCCTGACCTACTACAAGGATCTCCCCAAATCCAGCCCCCAGGAGCACCAACGGACCTCCGACAGCCATGGCTCCATCCTCAGACGCCCGGAGCCATGAACACGATGGGGAATATGCTGCCAGCAGGCTACCAGTCTACTGTAGACTCCGGGGCAGTAGAAGGACAGATGGTTCCCAAAAGCCATTCTGTCATCGGACTACTGCCACTGGGCTACATCCTCGTGCCTGTCAGTGCCCTGACATTCCCCCAACCAGTCCCCAAATACATGGAGTGAGAAAGAGTGATGGCACACATAGCCCAGCCTACGCCGCGGATCTTTCTCCACCCTGGACTCAACGGGAACCCCGTTGTCATATATCCACCTCCATTACTTGCACTGCCCACCCAACTACCGGGGACCTTCCTTCCTCACCCATTGTACCATTCACCCCCAAGACGAAGCTTGTCCCTTCCCCAACGTCCCCGCCTTCCCCAGCCCTGGCTCCCCGACAACCTTCGCCGCCCCTTCCAGCACTACAGTTCCCCCTTTCTAGTCGCGGAACCCGATGACTCCATCTCCAATCTAACAACTCCAACAACTGATCTTCCTCTATACCAGACGGCGCAGGTCTACCCGAGAGCAGTTCCCATGCCTCCACACTACAAGGGAGAGACAGTGAGGAATCAAGCACTCATGGAATGCCTTCGTCCCGGAACATTCGAAGTGCTAGCTGCAGAACAAGATACCATCGAGAGGGATGCGGACACTGACGTCCCAGCTGCGACACAACTCGTCGACTGCCAGCCAGTCGGACAGATGGGATGCCAGCTTCTGGGACAAGCACACTCGACGGCAATACCCTCCATGAACAAACATCGTCAACGCCCTCAATGGGTGATGACAGAACCTCGGGGACTGAGCCCACGAGGTCAAATGCAGGATCCGTTCTGGCAGACTTGGCCGCCTGCTCCTCATCATGCCCTCAACCCCCAGAACCATGTCCAGATTACCACAGCATCCTCACAGACCACCATAGAGCAGCCAGCCAGCGGTTTCAGGGAAGACAAGCGGCTGGCTTCGCTCATCATGTCTACATACCCACTGCGCGATGCCCCCTACATCCTTCCTCCGAGGAAGTCATGGCGGACCACCTCCAAGCCGAAGGGCTGCTCCGCGGTCTATAGAGGTTAGTGCAATTTTAACTAATGTACATTAGATGTACATTGATATACATTAGACTCAAATGAAGAACTTAATACTGAATGGCTTACACATCACTACGCATATAACTTTTGGAACAATTATACGCGATGTTGAGCTCTGCAAGGCCAGTGATGGGGCATGATTGTACCACTGCCACGTAGGTGGAGTCGCTGTCCACCCCCCCCCCCCCCCTCACCCATACAGAACCGATGGCT